>CM019070.1:128910955-129042236 GCA_009667805.1 Leptobrachium leishanense | reverse complement strand
CCTTTGTGCGTGATGAAACAAAGTCAGAAGCAGCACATTTGCGACGTCCAGCACCTTGAAGCACAAAGTGGCTTTTCATATCATTTTCACATTTTTATCATTTTTCATATTAATTTTGTTTCCCATAATTCCCTTTTTTTTCTACGTCCATCAACAAAAACGGACCATGTGGTGTCTACAGTATCATCCGTCATTACGTCCGTCTGTTGTGCACACACGCAGAGTGCGCTCAGACTGTGTTCATCTGACATTAGCCTTTGAGTGTTGAAATTTCAGGGGCATGTTCTGGAGCTCATGTACTGGGACACCTTCAGGTGCTTTTGAGGAAAGAGTATACTCGATCTTGGCAGTAAATAGGCTAACCCCTTACCGCCGGGCGGGATTTGCTTTGCGACAAGGTGTTAACAACGTTGGGGCGTACTAGTATGCCCACCTTGCAGGCTGCTGTGGAGGGCCCTTCCTCTGGCCTGCCTACGCAGCTGCTGCGTAACGCGTATCATTGGCTGCAGGAAGAAAGCCTGAGTTCAGATCATCCCGTGGCAGCCAATGGCTCGTCACGTGCCAATTGGTGGGTGGAACTGCAGAGGTCTATAGACACTAGCAGGGCATGTTATAGACCCACCCACTGTGGGGACGGCACTGTATGCCCCGCGACAGTAAAAGGTTAATACCTCATGGTGAGAATAAAAATTTGGAATGTTTTAAACGTCTAATCACTAGAAATCCAGTGGTGGAACCATTTGGAGTGTATGATTGACAGCATTAGCTGGATACCTTGGCAGCATGCTGAGTCTCAATACAAAGTACTGGCTTGTGAGGGACCTTAGACATTAATACGCACACACAGGTGCATGTGGAGAACCCAAGCTTGACAAGGTACCTTATTTAACCTTGAACTGCAGGGAGCTCCAGAAAGGAAATGCTTAATGATCTTAACATGTATAGCTTGGAAAAAAGACGAGACAGAGGAGATATGATAGAAACATTTAAATACGTAAAGGGAATCCACAAGGTAGAGGAAGGGAGTATATTTAAAAGGAAACAAAGTACCAAAACAAGAGGACATAGTCTTAGATTAGAGGGGCAAAGGTTTAAAAGTAACATCAGGAAGCATTATTTTACTGAGAGGGTGGTGGATACATGGAACAGTCTTCCAGTAGAAGTGGTAGAGGCCAAAACAGTAATTGAATTTAAGCAGGCATGGGATAGGCATAAGGCTATCCTAAACAAAAGATAAATCCAGGTAAAGTATCCATGTAATTGGGCAGACTAGATGGGCCAGAAGGTTCTTATCTGCCGACATTTTCTATGTTTCTATGTTTCTATGAATCAGTCCTTGGTAAGTGACGCGTTGATCCCCCTATTAGCGGTCATTAGGTAATAAAGATAGGACCTGCCAAAAGGTGGGATACATTGGTGTTTGTTGACAGGCTTAAGCAATTTACGGCCATATATTGTGAACTAAATTCCCATCATTTTCAACAGAGCTCAGGGATAAATCCTTGTAGAAAGTCTTGAATGGGTTAAAAACTGTTATAATCCTGAAAGGGGTAAAGAGATGTTGGAATCTTTGAATGTTTAAAATTTGGTAAAATCTTCAAATGTTTAAATGTATAAGCTGCTGTTGAAGACTTTGAATGTGTTAACGGGAGTGCTCTCGTCCTGGTTTGTGATATACAGTGGCAAGAAAAAGTATGTGAACCCTTTGGGATTACGTGGAGTTTTGCATGAATTGGTCATAAAATGTGCTCTTATCTTCATCTAAGTCACAACAATTTGAAAAACACAGTCTGCTTAAAATAATACAACACAAACATTATATGTTTTCATGTGTTTATTGAACAGAACATGTAAACATTCACAGTGCAGGGTGGAAAAAGTATGTGAACCTTTGGACTTAATAACTGGTTGACCCTCCTTTGGCAGCAATAACCTCAACCAAACGTTTCCTGTAGTTGCAGATCAGACCTGCACAACGATCTGGAGTAATTTTGGACCACTCCTCTACACAAAACTGTTTCAGTGTAGCAATGTTCTTGGAATGTCTGGTGTGAATCGCTCTCTTAAGGTCATGCCACAGCATTTCAATCGGGTTGAGGTCAGAACTCTGACTGGGCCAATCCAGAAGCTGTATTTTGTTTTGTTGAAGCCATTCTTTTGTTGAATTACTTGTATGCTTTGGGTCATTGTCCTGTTGCATCACCCATCCTCTGCGGAGCTTCAGTTGGCGGACAGATGGTCTTACGTTTTCCTGCAAAATGTCTTGATAAACTCTGGAATTCATTTTTCCATCAATGACAACAATCCGTCCAGGCCCTGGGGCAGCAAAGCAGCCCCAAACCATGATGCTCCCTCCGCCATGTTTTACAGTGGGGATGACGTTTTGATGTTGGTGTGCTCTGCCTTTTTTTCTCCACACATAGTGTTGTGTGTTTTTTCCAAACAACTCAATTTTGGTTTCATCTGTCCACAGAATATTTTGCCAGTAGTGCTGTGGAACATCCAGGTGCTCTTTTGCAAACTTCAAACGTGCTGCAATATTCTTTTTGGACAGCAATGGCTTCCTCCGTGGTGTCCTCCCATGTACTCCATTCTTGTTTAATGTTTTCCTTATTGTAGATGTGTCAACAAAAATGTTAGCATGTGCCACAGATTTCTGTAAGTCTTTAGCTGACCCTCTAGGATTCTTCTTTACCTCATTAAGCATTCTGCGCTGTGCTCTTGCAGTCATCTTTACAGGACAATCACGCCTAGGGAGAGTAGCAACAGTGCTGAACTTTCTCCATTTGTAGACAGTCTGTCTTACCGTGGACACATGAACATTAAGACTTTTGGAGATACTTTTGTAACCCTTTCCAGCTTCATGCAAGTCAACAATTCTTGATCGTAGGTCTTCTGAGAGCTCTTTTCTGCGAGGCATGGTTCACATCAGGCAGTGCTCCTTGAAACCAGTAAACCGAAAACTGGTGTGTGGTTTTTAAAGGGCAGGACAGCTTTCAGCAACACATCCAATAATATCACACTGATTGGACTCAAGGTTGGCTCACTCCTGGCTTCAAATAGCTCTTGGAGAAGTCATTAGGCTAGGGGTTCACATACTTTTTCCACCCTGCACTGTGAATGTTTACATGTTATGTTCAATAAACACATGAAAACAAATAATGTTTGTGTTGTATTATTTTAAGCAGACTGTGTTTTTCAAATTGTTGTGACTTAGATGAAGATTAGAGCACATTTTATGGGCAATTCATGCAAAACTCCACGTAATCCCAAAGGGTTCACATACTTTTTCTTGCCACTGTATGTTACCGCTAAAGTGCAGAAATCAGTTAGTCTGCAGATTAACTAGGTAATGTGCAGATTAACTAAGGTGAGCCGTTAAAGTGCCGAAAACTTGTGTCATGTTGCAAATTACCTAGGTAATCTGCACGTTACCTACTAGGCACTCGTTAAAGTGCAAATAAGATCTTTGCTGGGACAACAGCAACGTGTTATTTAAAAAAATATAATACAAAGAATCAAATGGTTTAATGCTATTTATTTATTATCACGACACCAACTCACGTGCTAACAGGCAGAAACGAAAAGTGGAGGGACAGGGGGAAAGTGTAGGGACAGGAAATGAGGGAAATAAACCTTTCCCTCATTTCCCTACAAAGTTTTGCACTTTAACGATACGGAAGCCGTTAATGTGCACATTACCTAGAACACTCTTGATTCCGCACATTAACGGTGCAAATCAGTTAATCTGCAGATTAGCTAGGTAATCTGCACATTAACGGCTTTCTCACTTTAGCGGTAACATATATATATAAATATATACATATAACCGTGTGATTAGGGGCAAAGTGCTAGACCATAGGATTATCAGACAGCAGATGGAGTACTCCCTTTAACCCTATAGGGAAAAAGGGAGTCCTCCATCTGCCGGCTGACAAACCCATGGTCTACCACCCTGCCCCTAATCACACTGTCATTTATATATATATATATATATATATATATATACACACAGTATATAGAACCCCAAATTTGGATGGACGCACTCAGGGTCTTAGGTAATGAATAAAATACGACGCCTTGTCGGGACATCATAAAATCATACCTGCGTGCACAGGCACGATTGTATGATATTCCAATAAAGCATCGTATTTTATTCATTACCTAAGACCCTGAGAGCGTCCATCCAAATTTGGGTATATATATATATGTAAAAGAGAATACACAGGGTGGTATACTTGGTTTGATATATATTTATATGTATATATACATATATATATCAAACCAAGTATACCACCTTGTGTATTCTCTTTTACATATATATATATACCCAAATTTGGATGGACACTCTCAGGGTCTTAGGTAATGAATAAAATACGATGCTTTATTGGAATATCATACAATCGTGCCTGTGCACGCAGGTATGATTTTATGATGTCCCGACAAGGCGTCGTATTTTATTCATTACCTAAGACCCTGAGTGCGTCCATCCAAATTTGGGGTTCTATATATACTGTATATATATATATATATATATATATATATATATATATCAGTATCTCACAGAAGTGAGCACACTCCTCTGAGTGTACAGCTTGTATAACAGTGTAAATTTACTGTCCCCTCAAAATAACTCGACACACAGTCATTAATGTCTAAGGCTAAGGTCAGACGAAAGCATTTTTAATGTGCGTTTAACCGCACGAAATCACAGCCGTGCTAGCAGCAAATGACCTCCAATGCCGGGTAACATACGAAGAACGGCCGCACGAAAGTTCGTCCGCGCAACGCAAGTGGCAAACGAACGCATTTTTTCTAGAACGTCAAACCGCTACTACTGACGTACAGAGTGCGCTGCGTCCGCATAGCGGCGTGTTTGCGTGATTGGGAGACGTCAGACGCTGCACACGTCAGGCCAACATAACGTTCAGACGCAAAAAGGGTTTTATTGATGATCCGTACAAAATCACGGCCGAAAATGCGCATCGTATGACCGCTATCGCGTATTCCGTGAAAAAATACGTCCATTCGTTCGAACGCACTTTTTCACGGACAACGCGAAAAATGTGTTCGTCTGACCCTAGCCTTAACCGCTGGCAACAAAAGTGAGTACACCCCTAAGTGAAAATGTCCAAATTGGGCCCAAAGTGTCAATATTTTCTGTGGTCACCATTATTTTCCAGCACTGCCTTAACCCTCTTGGGCATGGAGTTCACCAGAGCTTCACAGTTTGCCACTGGAGTCCTCTTCCACTCCTCCATGATGACATCATGGAGCTGGTGGATGTTAGAGACCTTGCGCTCCCCCGCCTTCCGTTTGAGGATGCCCCACTGAGTGTTGAGTTATTTTGAGGGGACAGTAAATTCACACCGTTATACAAGCTGTACACTCACTACTTTACACTGTAGCAAAGTGTCATTTCGTCAGTGCCGTCACATGAAAAGATATACAAGGTTATTCAGAGCGATGTGAAGACCAGGAGAATGACCGGAGAATTGAAAATTTTAGGTCAAAATAGCCAAACCAGAAAAATTCTCCCATTTATCTCACTTTCGCAAATCGGCTATTTGGTCTAGATTGTTCATTCTCCTGGCAATTCTCCTGGTTTTCACCTCTCTCTGAATAACCATGATAATAAAATATTTACAAAAATGTGAGGGGTGGACTCATTTCTGTGAGATACTGTGTATGTGTGTGTTTATGTAAAATTAATTACAAAGAATGCTCAATAACCAAAGTTTTAGATTCTAAAACCTCCTCAAAAAATGAGATGTAGTAAAAAAATAGTATTATGTAAAAATAAAAAATGAACTGTAATTTTGCTTTGTGTTTTAGAAACCCAGTGTAAAAAAACTAGTCTAAATGTAATATTGCCATCCTTTCCAGTGTGGCGTATGCATTATGCTAAGTCAGTTGCCATCTGGGAGTATAGTCTTGTACAGTATGTAGCTGAGATCATTACACTGTAAGAAATTATACTAAATAATTCAGCTCCAGGATTCATTTTACAACAGCAATACAGTTTCTGCTTCAAAGGAAAAGCTAAATAAACAGGTAACCGCCAACAAAGAATCGAGTAAAAAGAAAAAAATATGTGCTTTTTTACACCTCTTCGGGAGGAATAAAAAAAGAAAGGAGCTGCATGAAATGATTCTACGACAATAAAATATTATGTGTAAGGAGACTGTGATCAGAGGAAACGACTCGGAGGTTTACCGCTCATGCACAGCGGACAGCGCAGATAGACAAAAGACAAATGTTAAAAAGGGGGATTATTTCTTTAAAAAAAAAAAATGGGAATAGAAAGTAGTGTCGCCAGATCGGCCATGTTTTCCTGGGCTCTATTAACTGCTTCACGCAAAAACGCATTTTTTTTGCACGCAGCGTTAAACGTTAACGCGCGTAAATTAACGCTGGTATTACAATCCGAGCGCATTTTTTCATCCGTCAAAAAATAACGTGCTTAAAAAAAACACGCGCATTAGCGCTGCGCGCAGAAATCGGTGGGCGGACTGTTTTTTCACGCGATTCAGCCAATCTGAATTAAGAACCACAATTGTCTCCCGTTAAGGCTAGGGTCAGACGAACGCATTTTTCACGTTGTCCGTGAAAAAGTGCGTTCGAACGAATGGACGTATTTTTTCACGGAATACACGATAGCGGTCATACGATGCGCATTTTCGTCCGTGATTTTGTACGGATCATCAATAAAACCCTTTTTGCGTCTGGACGTTATGTTGGCCGGACGTGTGCAGCGTCTGACGTCTCCCAATCACGCAAACACGCCGCTATGCGGCCGCAGCGCACTCTGTATGTCAGTAGTAGCGGTTTGACGTTCTCGAAAAAATGCGTTCGTTTGCCACTTGCGTTGCACGGACGAACTTTCGTGCGGCCGTTCGTCGTATGTTCCCCGGCATTGGACGTCATTTGCTGCTAGCACGGCCGTGATTTCGTGCGGCTAAACGCACGTTAAAACTGCTTTCGTCTGACCTTAGCCTAAGTTTTTGCGCCTGTCAAAATCAGTCTGAGTATATATGCTGCAGCAATAATAAAAAAACGCGCAACGTCTCCATTTTATTGTTTGTGTATGTGTAGAATGTGTAACTACACGTTGCTGTATTTTTTTTTTGGGTTGGTGTACTTGGTTTCGGCCAGGACGTTCAGATTTGCCGTTAACACCGACTTTTAAAAGACGTTAAAATTATGCGCGCAAACGTAGTCTGTTAAAATTTCCGCATAGATTGTAATACCATCCGCGTACCAGCGCACAAACGCATTTGCGCTCACAATATTAAGTATAGGACGCGTGCAGTACATTACGCTCGCAAAGGGTTTGCGCAGGTTCCCCTGCGTTAGACGTTAACGCACATTTTTTGCGCAGACATTGTAATACGACGTTCTGCGCGAAGGGTTTTTCCCCTCGCGTTAATGCGTTTTTGCGCACGCGTTAACGTTTGTGCGAAGTATTTAATAGAGCCCATAATTTATTCATGTTGATGGGTAGTGCGTGAAAGACTACAACCCCGCATCATGTATAATCCATACGCTGCAGGTAAGAAAAAAAAAAAAGGAATACCAGGGGAACTGCCTTTAGTTCCTTCCTACAGCATATGAATTATACATGTTGCAGGGCGGCACGTTTCCCTGTGCTCCCCTCTGCATGAAGTAATAATATGTCCAGGAAAACATGGCCGACCTGGCAACCCTAATAGAAAGATGTAGCAGGAATAAAATATAATCAGAGTCAGACAGATGAAAGATTCACCAGATTAGCTATTTATCCTTAATAAAACATAAAATTTTTAATTTTCTAGAGAAAAAAAAATCTCAGTTTACAAAATAAATGTAGATTGGGATCTTTGATAACAATTACAATGCAATATCATCAACCTCGTCATTATAGGTGGCTAAAGACTGGACTTTGCGGTGGTGTGCGCATTATTAATTGGTCTCGGCAGTGTGTAATGAGTTTGGAGGCTCCTACCTGTTTGCCCTCGGGAATGGAAACTAGAAGCGGATAACACTTTACAGCACAGCATTAGCACATAGGCCAGAAAAAGCCAGTGAGACAGGACCATTGATTTGGCATGGAATCGCATCCTGCAGGAACAAAAAAGAGACTTCTCAGTGATCTGATAGTATTCGGTATCGCCCGTGTATAAAACAGATTATTTATTTTTTTACTTTGAAATAAAAGAAGCGTATACAGTGATCATTTGATCAAGCTTTATTAAAACAGGACATTGATATTTGTGTAGAACATGGATCTCAAACTCCCTTCCCCCAGATGTTCCTGAATTAGGGTTGCCAGATCAGCCATGATTACCTGGACACATAATTTATTCATGCTGATGGACAGTGCATGAAAAAAATGCAACCCTGTATCATGTAAAATCCACATGCTGGTGGTTACTGGAATCCAGGCCTGTTCAGTTCCTCAGCAGCTGCTGAATTGCTACATTGCAGCAGTTCAGTTTGCTGCATCAGTCTCCCTGAACTCTTTGGCTGTGAATATTGAAGCGAAAGGGCGGAGGATTGCTTAATGAAAGGTGCTGTTTCTGCAATATCCACTGTTGTGCATTTTATTACCTCACGCCGCTCAGCAGTGCTCCCAATCCTGCACGGTGTCTCACGGGTTTGAGGTAGGCCCATATATACACATTGGGCTCTGTTACAAGTTCTATGCAAACTATATTCAGTACCTTGATAAGATTTTGAGTTAATTTACAAAAAGCTTGAAAATCTGAGTGAAATTTCTATTTTTATTATTAAAACACCATTGAAGCGAGCGGATGTGATTCTCATAAAGCTTCCGTTCAAATGTTTTCCAGTGCTGATCTGCTCAGAGAATGCAATTGATGGAAGAGCACAGGGATTCTGAAGTACCAGTATTAGAGCAGAATTTACACGTAGGCCGCACTGAATTAAACATGTCAATAAATAAGAAGCATATTCAAATACCAGCGCCGAACACCTGACAGCCCTGCGTTCATTTAGGTTACTTATGCTAAAGCAAACATTATCAACAGACATAAGCCTCTTATGCGGAAAAGCACTTCTCACATCTCACTAAGCAGGGAATAAATCATTCTTTAATGGGATATTACATGTGTACTTACTTTTGTTCTCAAGCAGTGGTGATGGAGCCGCCATTACTCCCTGCTCGAGAACACATCTCTAAGCACTACATATACTCATGTACTTGATTCATTGTTTTCACATTGGCACGCTCTGAGTAAATGCAGGACAACATGAAGACACGTTGGACCCAAATACACTAACAGCGGCTGGTAATAGGGAGCCGCTAATATAATACTTCGTCAAGAGCCATAAAGTCTTGACTGCTCTGTATGACCTGCTTATATATGAGTCAGCAGCTGCCATATTAGTGGGTTATCTCGTAATTTTAGGGAGCGCTAATAGAAAACTGGCGCCCCTGCAGGTATTTTCGCTGGAGTCCATAGGACTCCATGGAGAATTGCACATTCCCTGCATGGGATCGCACGGTTTCGGCGAAGGACACCAGAGAACTATTTGTTTGAATACCTTGTTGTTCACCAGCTGACTCAATGTTTGCACTTCCTATACAAGGTGTGGGAAGCACAAATAGGGTTGCCATCAGAAATCTCTGGGCCGCTTCCTGAACCATTGGGGCCCCCCCTACCTCAACTGCTTATTTCATTAAACATAAAACAATTTTGGTTATCTTCCACTTATCTCATTTTACAGGGCAGCCCCCACCCTTACTGTAACAAAAAGTTCAGCTAACTTTACTGGTGCATTATTATTATTATTGTTGTCATCATTTATATAGCGCTAACAGTTTCCGTAGCGCTTTACAATAACCAAAGGGAACGAGATAAACAGACATATGATGGAAACAAGAGGTGTAGAGGGCCCTTGCTCATAGGAGCTTACAACAAAACAACCTGGGAAAGGGCAGACTACAGGGAGAGATTTGGGGTCTCTCACTACTGTACAGGGATAAGATTCAGTTGGTTATAATTGCAATAAATCCCTGTACAGTACAGATACAAGGTGTTACTGTAATTTCCATATACAGACCTTATGCCACATACAGATACTAATTTTTGGAGGCTGCATTGCTAATAATCTCATTATGATCACAACAAATCCTCATAAGCAGGAGATCAGACCAGTTTATTATCTTTATCACATTTACTATATATGACACAAAAGCAATTTCTGGCTGCATGCTGATAATGCAGACCCTGTGGGAAATTGTGCAATGTAAGGGACATCATCTAGAGTTTAGAAATGCTCATCCGAGCAATATTTCTATAAAGGACAAACAAGTGTATAAAAAAATTACTAAAAAAAAAGCTATGATCATTTTTTTCTTTCAACACTTGGTAGTGAAAGGGTTAAGCTAAAGTGCCTCTGTCCATGACAGGTTCATTTGAACACTTGATTCTAAGAAACGCAGACCTGTATATCAATTTTTTTTTTAAAAAAACGTGAACTTGTTTATTACCAGGTTTCCCAGATAATTGCTGTTGTGAGTAAAACATTTCAGATCAAGCCAGAAGAATATGATTAATATTGGAGGATGCCATATATTTATATATATATATAATGTAAATTCGATAGGCCGTGTTAGTCCAGATGCCAAAATCACGAGTATAGCAGTACGTAGTGATACCTTTTTTATTGGACTAACGTTACATTTAAAAGGCAAGCTTTCGAGAGAATTCCTCTCTTCCTCAGGTCTGGATGCTCACTGATCAGTTCCTAGAATTGAACATTAGGACATTAAGGGTCACATGGGTGGGGGGATTAGATGTCATAAAAAACATACCATTTGACTATCACTTTTTACGACATCTAATCCCCCCACCCTTGTGACCCTTAATGTCCTAATGTTCAATTCTAGGAACTGATCAGTAAGCATCCAGACCTGAGGAAAAGAGGAATCCTCTCGAAAGCGCATCTTTTAAATGTAACGTTAGTCCAGTAAAAAAGGTATCACTACGTACTGCTATACTCGTGATTTTTAAATATATATATATATATATATATACACTATATTGCCAAAAGTATTCGCTCACCCATCCAAATAATCAGAATCAGGTGTTCCAATCACTTCCATGGCCACAGGTGTATAAAATCAAGCACCTCGGCATGCAGACTGTTTTTACAAACATTTGTGAAAGAATGGGTCGCTCTCAGGAGCTCAGTGAATTCCAGCGTGGAACTGTGATAGGATGCCACCTGTGCAACATATCCAGTCGTGAAATTTTCCTCGCCCCCAAATATTCCACAGTCAACTGTCAGCTGTATTATAAGAACGTGGAAGTGTTTGGGAATGACAGCGACTCAGCCACGAAGTGGTAGGCCACGTAAACTGACGGAGCGGAGTCATCGGATGCTGAGGCGCATAGTGCAAAGAGGTCGCCAACTTTCTGCAGAGTCAATCGCTACAGACCTCCAAACTTCATGTGGCCTTCAGATTAGCGTAAGAACAGTGCACAGAGAGCTTCATGGAATGGGTTTCCATGGCCAAGCAGCTGCATCCAAGCCATACATCACCAAGTGCAATGCAAAGCGTTGGATGCAGTGGTGTAAAGCTCGCCGCCACTGGACTCTAGAGCAGTGGAGACGCGTTCTCTGGAGTGACAAATCGTGCTTCTCCATCTGGCAATCTGATAGACGAGTCTGGGTTTGGCGGTTGCCAGGAGAACGGTACTTGTCTGACTGCATTGTGCCAAATGTAAAGTTTGGTGGAGGGTGGATTATGTAGTGGGGTTGTTTTTAAGGAGCTGGGCTTGGCCCCTTAGTTCCAGTGAAAGGAACTCTGAATGCTTCAGCATACCAACACATTTTGGACAATTCCATCCTCCCAACTTTGTGGGAACAGTTTGGAGCTGGCCCCTTCCTCTTCCAACATGACTGTGCACCAGTGCACAATGCAAGGTCCATAAAGACATGGATGACAGAGTCTGGTGTGGATGAACTTGACTGGCCTGCACAGAGTCCTGACCTCAACCCGATAGAACACCTTTTGGGATGAATTAGAGCGGAGACTGAGAGCCAGGCCTTCTCATCCAACATCAGTGTGTGAGCTCACAAATGCGCTTCTGGAAGAATGGTCAAAAATTCCCATAAACACACTCCTAAACCTTGTGGACAGCCTTCCCAGAAGAGTTGAAGCTGTTATAGCTGCAAAGGGTGGACCAACGTCATATTGAACCCTATGGATTAGGAATGGGATGTCACTTAAATTCATATGCGAGTCAAGGCAGGTGAGCGAATACTTTTGGCAATATAGTGTATTTATATATGAGAAAGAGAGTTATCTTAAGGCGCTGTGTAGTGTGTAGACTTATTTGGTGTCTGGTCACCGTGCGAGTGTGCTGCCAACTCAAGAGTGGTGGCAGAGCCTTGGTGCTGCTACAAAATAGGATACAGAAAAAATGTGGGTACCCCTTCGTGCGGTGCTTCTCGCAGATATATCTTATAGATGGAGCAGTAGGGTCAAGTGTGCTCCTTAACGTTTATCAGTATCCTAATATGGACATCAATAAAATTATTGATGTCCATATCAGGATACTGATAAACGTTAAGGAGCACACTTGACCCTACTGCTCCATCTATAAGATATATCTGCGAGAAGCGCCGCACGAAGGGGTACCCACATTTTTTCTATATATTTATATATAGCTGCAGTCAAGGCAGTTATTCTGCCTGTAAATCAGCTCATGCAGCGTTAAATTGGACATTTTGCATCCGTCACGTTTTATTTTTACATTCATCACATTTAGCATCCACCATTCACAATACGCACAATGAAGCAAAACATTCATTTTGCCACAAACTCAATTTTTCTGCCCCAAGGTAATTCCTGTGAATGATAAACTTGTTTTGTAATTTGTTTTAATTACTACAATTCTCCACTGTTTGGATTGTTATACTGTTAATCCGATCATTTAAAGTTACACAGCTCCAGGGATATCTGCAATTTACTTTTTTGCAGCTACTCTGGATGCAATACATGAATTAAATTTTTTCCCCCCTTATTACATAGGCAAGCAAGAGGAAATCAGAATATCAATTGGGAGAATAGTAAAGTCAATAGACTACAATAAAAATGCATTGTGCGTATCCACAGATGGAATTTGATCGTTTTAGGGTGTGTATAATTGACTGTGAGCAAATTATAGGAATAGCATACATACACTGTAGATATAGTAGAAACTGTGACATTCTTCATTTTAAATACTGTCTATATATATAACATAACTTTATGACCCTTTATAGATTCCTATATTTTTTTATGTCTTGTTTTAATGAAGCAGTATCTTTTATGTTAAAGTACATTTCATTTCTTTTGTTTACGACTTGTTTTGTTGAAAAAAAAGTAAATGTTGCTGAAAAATGCCCAAATGTTTGCAATTTCCAAAATGTGTATGTCTGAGAATAAATTCACAGATAGAAAAGGTAAAATATGAAAATGACATTCAGAGAAAAGAAGGAAAATACACAAATTAACCATTCCTAGCTAATCGGATTGATGTACATTGACACTGTAGACCAGGGATGTCCAAATTCCGGCCCCACAGATGTTCCTGAACTACAACTCCCAGAAATCTCTGACTGCATTAGATGGATGGAGACGCATGGGAGTTGTAGTTCAGGGACATCTGGGGGGGGTAGAGTTTGGACATTCCTGCTATAGACCATGGCATCCTATTACAAAAATTTAAAAACTCAGGTATTGGTGATCACAAGCTAACATGGTTTCAATCATATGTATCGGATTGAAAGCAATATGTGTCCATTTCTAACAAAGCTTTCCTCCCTCTCCCGGTCACGTGCGGTGTACCCCAAGGCTCGATACTCGGCCCTCTGCTATTCACGATATTCATAAATGATCTGTCTAATGTCTGCAAAGCCTCAAAATGTACGTAGATGACACCATAATTTATACCAGCAAACCAAATCTCCCACACCTGGGGGCAGTGTTGCAAGAACAATTCACAGGTAGAAAAGTGGATCAAAGATAACAAACGTTTTCTAAATACTGACAAAACTGTCACAATGCTATTTGGAACAGAACCTAAACTACATAAATTACAACCTTCCAATCTATACATAAGGTCAAAATCAAATGGCACTCTGACCACAGTCCGTTCTCTCAAATATTTAGGTATGTGGTTAGACCCAAATCTATCGTTTCGCCTCCACATCTAAAAATGCTTATCTAAACTAAACAAATCCTGCCTGAGCCTCGCGGTAAGAAAGCAGATTGTACAACAAATGCTTATGCTGGTCATTGAATACAGAGATGTAGTGTATGCAGCTGCCCCGCAAACGCACCTTCATAAACTTACTACACTGTATAACTCATTCTGCCCCTTTGTGCTACAATGTAACTACATGACCCACCATTGTGACATGTTAAAAGAGCTAAACTGGACGTTACTGGAATCCAGACGCACCCTTCACCTTTCCAACCTAGTGTTTAAGAGCTTTTGTGGGAAACTACCACCCTACCTGAATAGACTGCTTCCCCCAGCAGTTCCCGACTCTTACAACCTCCGATCCAGGACCTGCACCTTACTTGCAATACCACAATACAAAACGAAAGTGTCTCGATCCTCATTTACCTACAGAACAAACATGGAATAACCTCACAGACACCATCAAATCTTCCCCAGTCTAAAGTCCCTTAAGAGATCTCTATTGACATACCTTGATACAGAATGCACCTGTGAACATGTACCATAGCAAGTACATTTCTTACATATTTTTTTCCTGTATAAACCTGTATATTTGAGTTTTATTTTTAATATCTTGCATTTTATTACTTTGTATTTCTGTACCTAATGTAAAAATTTAATGTTCTTGAACGCAGGACATTCTTAAAAATGAGAGAAATCCCAATGTATCCTTCCTGGTAAAATACTTTATAAATAAATGTTTTGTTCTCTTATGGCTTTATTGCAACTGAGCCGCTTCAACTTTATTCCTATGAACTGTTGACATGTTCTTTGTGTTAGCCTACCTAAAAGAACACACATCTTGAAATTTTTTACTGCCATGTATGAAATGTACCTCTCCTATGCTATGCGCCGATCAACTGCAACATTGAAACCACAGGTGAAGTGAATAACAGTGATTATATGGTTACAATGTCACCTGTTTTGGGGTGGGACATATTAGACAGTAGGTGAACAGTTAGTTCTTGAATTTCCTGTCTTGGCAGCAGGAAAAATGAGATGTGGAAATAGCTCACTTTGACAAGGGACTAATAGTGATGGCCAGATGACCGGGTCAGAGAATCTCCAAATTGGTAAGTCTCCTGGGGTGTTCCCTGGATGCAGTGATAAGTACCTACCAAAAGGGGTGCATTTAAGGGCAACTGGTGAGCTGGCGTCCGAGTCATGGGCGTCCAAGGCTCATTGACACATGTAGGGAGCATGTCTGGTCCGATCACGCAGAAGAGCTACTGAAGCTCAAATTGCTGAAAAACATAATGCTGGCCATGATAAAAAGGTGTCAAAACACACGTGACACATACCACCTACCTAGAGATTGTTGCAGACTAGGGATGAGCTGTTCGGGTTCGGACGGTTTGGAGTTCGACCCGAACTTTGGCAGTTCGTAAATTGATGAATTTCGAACGTTTTGGGTCTGTTCGGTTCGAGTTCGAAAAAAAAAAGAAATTTTGAAGAAAGTATAGAAAATGCTTAAAAAAATACTAAAAAATCTAGAAATAAAGAGACACTTTACTGCAGAATATTATAAGCAACGGTTTATTAGATATTGAATTAAAAACTAATGTGTACGTGGAAAGATTATCAACTCTAAATGACCTCTGTTCACAAACGGGCATAACACCAGGTGTTTTTAGTCTGGTAATCAATTTGATACATTGTACAACATACTGAGGGTGGGGTGGTGTCTGCTTCTGATTGAGATTTGAGAATTAATTTCCCTAAAACATCCTAATATGTTGCATTTAACCCTTTCGCCGCTGAGGCTTTTCACACCTCTGTGCTGAGGTCATTTTTACCGCTTTCGCTCATCATGATTAACCGCGTTTTGTAGTCATATTTTGATATATGACCCAGACATATTATATATCGTTCTTTCCGGCAGACTTGGCAGATTCATAATATGTCATTATTATATGTATACGTTATGTCATGTCTGTATATTATAACAAAAATGCAATAAAATTAGAATTTTCAATAATTTATTATGTGTAAAGTGTTTTTTTTCACATTTTAACATGCGATCGTTTGCGGTAATATTTTGTATGGGGTGCGCTTGTTAAAAGAATTAGAAATGGGGTCTCGTTACATTTTTTTGGGAAAATTTCGCTTTTTTTAACAAACGCACCGCATACAAAAATCGTTAGTGCAGCATTATTGTTCACATTATAATTGAAATGGGAACAATATTGCTGCATTAAGAAAACAAAAACAAAAAAAACTTGTTTATTTTTTTTAATATATATATTTTTTTTAAATTTTTTAAATTTTTTTTTTTTTAAATTTTCATGCTCATGTTTGGTATCCTTGGAAAGGCCATGCTCTGGCCAATCCAACGATATCAAACATTAACCCCTAGCTGCCACGGATCGGGAGATAGGGGGTTCATTGGAACCCCCTATCTCCACCATTGGTGGCAGCTAGGGGTTAACTCCTGGACTGGCGTCATTGTGCTATGCACGAAAATGCCAGTCCTCAGGGGGAGTTCCTGGAGGCTTGGCCGACATCCAAGATGTCGGCCAGCTCCAGGAGAGGATCACGATCCGGCGTTTTTCAGCGCCGATTTGTGATCCGGCTCCCCAGGGGTTAATCACAGCCACACTCCGGGACCAGCACTCCGGGACCCCGGCGGAGCAATTAGATGTCATCGCGGCGGCGCGATGACATCTAATTCAGCGCCCCCCCGCATCTGCCGAGGAAGCGCCTGAAAGGGAGGGGGTGGTCCTTCGGACCTCTCTCCCTCCCGATCGTCGGGGGGCAGGGGGTTAATCCAGGCACCGTTTGGAAGGGCAGGCTGTGCCCTTCCAAACGGTGCCTGGATTAACCCCCTGCCCCCCGACGATCGGGAGGGAGAGAGGTCCGAAGGACCACCCCCCTCCCTTTCAGGCGCTTCCTCGGCAGATGCGGGGGGCGCCTGAATTAGATGTCATCGCGCCGCCGCGATGACATCTAATTGCTCCGCCGGGGTCCCGGAGTGCTGGGCTGACATCCAAGATGTCAGCCCGCACCGGGGGGTGCAGCAATCTGCCGGAATCAGCGCGTCCATAGCACAGGAGAACCACTTGGCTGGACGCGCTGAGCGCGTCCATAGCAGCCAAGTGGTTAACTTGTGTTTGAAAAAAATTCAAAATAACATCTAAGGCTAGGGTCAGATGAGCGCATTTAGTACGGACGTACTTAGTGACTGACAACAAGGTAGTGGCCAAACAGTCATCAGTATTTTTTGACTGATGTAGCAGGGAAAATAAATTAAAATGAAAAAACATTCTGTCCGTCAAAAATGCTGGACGTATAAATGCAGTCCATCTGACCTCGTTTCATCACTCACATACAAAGCTACACGGACGTTGCGGACGTGGCGCACTCCGCACGTCCGCTTTAGCAGTATTACGTTCTTGCCTAACCTGCGTCCGTTTGCTGCGTCCGCCATGCATCCGCACTTCCGTGCGGACGTACTTCGTGTGTGGGGCTCCATTGGTCAGAATGCTATGCTGCCACGGATGTACAAATGTGCGGCAACACGAACGTGATAACTGCGCTCGTCTGACCCCAGCCTTAAGCAATGTTATTTTTCACCTCGGAATGAAACATTCACAGGGTTATTCAGAGAGCGGTGAAAAGCAGGAGAATAACTGGAGAAGTGAAAATTCTAGGTCAAAAATAGCCAAACCAGAAAAATTCTCCCATTTAACTCACTTTCCAAATTGGCTATTTGGTCTAGATTGTTCTCTTCTCCTGCCAGTTCTCCTGGCTTTCACCTCTCTCCCAGGGTTGCTCAATGAAAGGTGAAAACCAGGAGAATGGCAGGAAAAGAGAACAATCTGGACCAAATAGCCGATTTGGAAAGTGAGATAAGGCTAGGGTCAGACTAACGCATTTTTCACAGCGACCGTCAAAAAGTGCGTCCGAACTCATTGCCTTATTTTTTCACGGAATGCGCGAAAACGGTCATACGATGCACATTTTTGAGCGTGATTTTTTTTACGGATCCAAACCAGGAAACTTTGGGTGTCTGGACGTTATGTTGGCCGGACATGAGCAGGGTCTGACGTCTCCAAATAACGCACACACGCCGCTAGTGGACGCAGCACACTCTGTACGTCCGTACTAGCGGTTCTGCGTTCTCGAACAAATGCGTTAATTTTCCACTTGCGTTGCGCAGCCGGACTTTCGTGCGACCGTACTTCGTATATTGGCTGTCATTGCCCGTCATTTGATGCTAGTGCGGCCGTGATTAAGTGCGCCTAAACGCATGTTAAAAATTCGCTAGTCTGACCCTAGCCTAAATGGGAAAATTTTTCTGGTTTGGATATTTTGACCTAGAATTTTCCATTCTCCAGTCATTCTCCTGCTTTTCACTGCCAAAACATCAGTAAAATTTTTCTGTGTGTCCGAAAATGTCTCCTCTTTTCATACAGACTGCCACCCCAAGCAGTTGTTTATGGATAGATTAAAGGAAAAGCATTTACCGTCATTTGAAATGTCATTTTTTGGTTTTTACATATTTCTATACATCCTAGAAATCCGCCACTTCACGGGCAGGTTATGGGGACCTCCTAGGTACGATATTTGAAGGAATTTTTCGTTTTTATTTTTAACCCTTATTTCATGGAAAACTCACTGTCCCTTTAAAAACATTTTTTTTTAACTTTTTGTCCTTGTTTCCTGTCCCCAGGGCACTACCCGGACCCCCATACACCTTTTTATGGAAAATATCTAGCATATATGCCCTCTTGGAGGGCACTCTAAAAACCGAATTTTCAGCCCCATTGACTTGTATGGGGTCCGAGTTCGGGTTCGGACCAGAACATTTGGAAAGTTCGGGTTCGGCTTCGAACCGAACTCGGGGAGTGTTCGGCTCATCCCTATTGCAGACCACATACACCTCTTCATGGCAATGGTGTACCCTGATGGCAGTTGCCTCTTTCTAACAGATAATGCGCACTGCTACACTTCATAAAGTGTTCAGACATGGTTTGAGAAGCATGACAAGGATTTTGAGGTGTTGCCTTGGCCTCCAAATTCTCCAGATATAGTATCTGAGCATCTGTGAGATGTGCTGGAAAAACAATCCCAATTAATTGTGGCCACACTTTGCAACTTGCAGGATTTAAAGGATCTGCTGCTAATGTCTTGGTGCCTAGAGAGAGTTCAGAGAAGGGCTACTAAAATGGTGTACGGCTTGAAGGAGAAAAGTTACCAGGAAAGGCTTAATGATCTTAACATGTACAGCTTGGAAAAAAGACGAGACAGAGGAGATATGATAGAAACATTTCAATACGTAAAGGGAATCCACAAGGTAGAGGAAGGGAGTATATTTAAAAGGAAACAAAGTAGCAAAACGAGAGGACATAGTCTTAGATTAGAGGGGCAAAGGTTTAAAAGTAACATCACAAAGCATTATTTAACTGAGAGGGTGGTGGATACATGGAACAGCCTTCCAGTAGAAGTGGTAGAGGCCAAAACAGTAATTGAATTTAAGCAAGCATGGGATAGGCATAAGGCTATCCTAAACAAAAGATAAATCCAGGTAAAGTATCCATGTAATTGGGCAGACTAGATGGGCTGAAAGGTTATTATCTGCCGACATTTTTCTATGTTTCTATGTTTCTATGACTTACACAATATTTGTTGATTTTAACGCTGTGTTTAATCAGTGTCTATGAACCGTTTCACTACTTGCCTTGGTTTGGAGAAAACTCTGAAGGAAACACAGAAATAGAATGAATGTTTGTCTGGGTGATTCTTTAAGCTTTAAGATTTTTGTGCATAAAAAAAGAAAAGTGTAACTCTGTACACACTCCACACTCTATAATGTATAATTTAAAGCAGTCAAACTTCATAAATGCATTCTGGCCAGTCCAGAGCTCCATATTAACCCCTCTCTCACTGGCTTAAGTTTAACATAGTGGGGTCCCCCTCATACCGTCAACCCGGCATGCCGGTATCCTGGACAGGGTCGCATAAAATCGCAGTTTGCAATTCACCGAGATGTTACGTAACTATGGCCTCGCTGTTGGTTCTTATCCAGCATTCCAGGCTGGAACACCCCACTATGAGGACTCAGATTGCAATGTGCAGTAGTGCCATCTGAGTGCTTTGTAAATGAGACGGGAACTTGGGAAGCTATGTAGTTATTTTGGACACGTTCTGCCCATATGTCCACTGAATCCCTCCTTCTTTCCAAAATGGAATTGCTATTCCCAAATCAGTTATTACCAGTTTTGGGGATTTTTTTTTCTTCCCTGTTACCAAGAGAATAATGAGCGATTTGGACTTGCCGGTAACGCCTCTTACTTCTGCATTTCCTATACAAAGTAGACGAAGAGTAAAGGTTCTGTAACTACACATTAAAGTCAACAAGTAGTTATATAGCTACAGGTAATTACATAGGCTTTGGTGTGAGATCATCGGGCATTATAAATTGATGTAAGATTTCAGTATGTGATGCAAGACCTTTTTATTCCTCTATTTCTGTTCCTCCGGTCCGTCCGCTCCTCCGTCTGGCCGCGGCTCCTCTGCCCCACGCCTCATCTTCATGGTGAGCCCTGATTGGGCAAAGTCCTGCACCTGACCTGTACTTTGCCCAATCATGTCTCTAATTCAATACTGAGCCCTGATTGGTCAAAATCCTGCACCTGACCTGGACTTTGCCCAATCAGGGCTCAATATTGAATTAGAGCCCTGATTGGGCAAAGTCCAGGTCAGGCGCAGGACTTTGCCCAATCAGGGCTCAGCATGATGACGAGGCGTGGGGCATAGGAGCCAGACGTAGGAGCAGACGGACCGGAGGAACAGGAGGGCCAAAGGCACTGGGGCTGGGGGGCTGCAGCCACAGGTCTCCTAAATGTACCGTCACCTGCCAGTACATTTAGGAGAACTGTGAACACATTTTGTATTATTGAGTGTCCGCGGTCGAACAGACCGCGAACATCCCATAATGTTCGGCGTTCGCCAAACACTCGAACGGCCGATGTTCGATTCGAACTCATGTTCGAATCGAACACTCGGCCCATCACTAATCATCTCTAGAAAATGTTTTCCGTTTACCATTTCATCAAAGGGTAAAAATGTGAAAGGGAAAAAATTGCAAATTTACATTATACTATTTTTAACTGTCCCGGAACAGCAGCCTTTACACAGCATTGCTGTTTTACCATATTGTTTGTGTGTTAACTGTGAGTTCTACATTGCAGAGATGTTTCATTGATTTTTTTTTTTTCTTGATGAGAAATAAAATATTAATTGAAAGAATCATTTTATTTTAATAATGAAATGAAAGGACCTTCAGGTCGACTGAACAAAAAGAAGCCGTATCCCATAGCTGGTTTTCTAGGGGTGGGCCTATCTGTCATCCTTGTGGAAAAAAGAATGATGATGACAGCACATCTGCCAATGTAAAGTTACTTATCATCAATCAAAAGTCAACATAATTAAAGATCTCTGTTGCTTAAAGAGTTAGACAGGAAAACGAGATCTCCACGGTTCTATTCGCAAAATCTGTGTAGCTTATCAGCCGACGATGCTCCAGGGAAATAGTATAGGGAATCCATGTCTGCAATAATGAGGTACATGAAAAGAACATGTCAACTGACTTGTCCGTCCACGCTTCACCATTGAAATGCAATCACCTTGTGACATGTGACAAACCAGGAGGGCACGTTGAAAAGATCATGAGAAAGCAACTTGATATCTAACAATCATCCTGCATATGTCTTCGTGGTGGCTTTTAGAATGGTCTGCAATACTTTACATAACACCAAGCTTTTCCATAGGTTATTGATTCGAATTTATGTTGACATTTAGAATAAAAATGTCAAATGTCAAAATGTTATTTATGCTGGCAGTTTTTGGAATCTGCATTCTCAAAATCTGTCAGGTTTTGTCTATCAAGTTCTATAACCCTTCACGAACAAAGGATCCACCTGAAAAACACTGTCCGAAACCAGTGTTTGTTTTTTTTAAAAATAATTTTTAATAATGATATAGTAAGAAATATTTGAGAAAATTTCCAATGTATTCCTAGCTGTAATAAGCTATTCGGCAGGCAGATCTCACCATCTGCTGGCCAAATGGAGTTACTGCACTTCTTGACGTCATGCAAGATCAGCTGTGGAGATGTCATTGAGACATATTCCCCAGCTGGTTTTAAAAAGTGGGGCATCACGCCCACAGTGCTAAAATATCAGGGGCATGTTTTGGAGCCCAAATGCCAAGGAATATTGTTTCCGATAAACAAAATTCCTTTGCATAGCTCCTGTCGAACAGCATATCAAAAATACTCAATATCAGGGCACCAGGAGGTGCCTTGCAAATAGAGTATAGTTGATCTTGGCAGTGAAGAGGTTAAAGGGAAATTCTGTCAACCCCCACCTGTTGACACCATCAGCTCTATTTTTTTATATATATTTTTTTTTTAGTTTAGGTGAAAATACTCACTTTATCGCCCTCGGCAGTGGGCTGCTCCTCCTCTTCGGCTTAGGGCTTCCAAAACTGATGATGGATTGTTGCTAAGAGCACATGTGCAGCACCAGTAGTGGTCTGCTGCTGTCTCCTAGAACACTCTCTACTGCGAGCATTCAGAGACAAGATGATGTCAGCAAGCCAAGTGTGCAGACATCATCGGTTCCTGAGTTGGTCCCTAGAATGCGGGATGTTCAAAATCCCCTCTGCCAAGTTACAGATGAGCTGAGTGGGTGCAGGAAACGTCTGAACTTCACACACCACTAACAAACAGGAATGGGGGCACTCCACGCCCGCTGACCACTTTAATTAGCTACAGTGGTTGAGGTATGTAGAGTGTCCCATTATATCAGATATTTTACTATTTTAACCTCCCTGGCGGTCTAATTTTTGTGAAAAACCGCGTCCTTTTTTTATGCCCCACCTAGCGGTATTTTCGAGTATGGCTCAGGGTTAAATTCCTATGTTGGAAGCGGTAACCCCGAGCAACACTCGGGATGCCGCTGGATACATCACCTTTCCGTGCGCTCTCTCAATGTCCCCAGCTGCCTCCTCCGGCGACCGCGACATTATACTTCCTGGTTCCTTCTTCGCGAGAAGGAATCCAGGAAGTAAAACGTCACGATAGCCGGAGGAGACTGCAGAGATCACCGAGGGAGCGCAGTGGGATGTGATGTATGCAGCCCGAGTGTGTCTCGGGGTTACCGCTCTCAGCGGTGAAATTTAACCCCGAGACACACTTGGGAACACCGCCAGCGAGGTTAATAATACTACAGGTACTAAAATGAATTATTTGCTTTTGTATATTTGTGATGTGATGGAAAAACTCCAAAACTAAGAATAAAAAAGAATAAAGGATAAAAATAAGCTTTAAATACTTTCGCTTTGCACAGAATAGCCTTCTATGCCAGCAGCTATCTGTGCATTATTGTACGGTCCAGTTTTCTGATATATGTTGCAAACAAAAGTGACCTGCCATACTTACGTGAAATATCCACTCTAAATTTAAATTCATACAGTTATTTGTCACCTACATGCCAGCCCAGGCTGCCCCGGTCATCTCGCTACATAGCTAGAATTTACAAAGATTTTCTTACCTTGGGGATTTTGCAAGAAGTTTGTTCAAGTCAAACACAATTATTTTAGTATCTGCTTCAACGTTGTTCCAAATTCCCATTTGCAATTGCGAAGTAACTAGTTCTGCATTTCATAGAAATATCTTTCCCAGCTGGGACCTTAAAAAGAAAACAGAACAGACAGCAATTAGAGATTCAAATCGTGATGTTCAGTTCAGCTTGTTTCCCGATATAATTGTTTTGCATCAAGATCCACACGTGTTTAAAAAGCCGCAAAAATGCATAAAGGTCAACGGATCAGCTATCAAGTGAAATATGCCAGGGTTTCATCAAGTCTGCCTGTTTCTCGCTTTGATAAAACACGGCCAATTTATTGTTGTGATAGGCACAAACTTTTTTCTGAAACTCGTTCTATAAATTATTTTACTTGTTTATTTTTTGTTTTGTTTTTTTTTTACAAAAATTGTTTTCATTTTTTTCTTATTTTTGCCAAAAAAAATAAATTAAAATGAACGGAATTCTTCATCAATACAACAACTTAATAAAGGAAAATAAGCATAAACAGACAGTCTATACAGTGTAGCCATGCAATCTTATCAGATTGGTCACACGACAATGAGCTCCCTTGTCCCTCTGTCCTCTCTGGGGGTTGCGCCCAGATGGCTGTTTATGCTCTGTCCCCCGAGATCATGTGATTTGCTGCAGCTGGCAGCATTTCTAATCTAGGGCATTTTAGAGGGAGACCACTCTGGATTTAAGTAATCTTTTTAACTAACAGGGTTATTCAAAGAGAATCGAAAAGTCAACGCAAGTTCGGTGACTTTTTGTTCACTGGGTGGCCCCACCGCTAAAAAAAATTTTTTAGGATACATTGAGATTTCACTAATTTACACTTTCAATTTCACTTTCCAGGGGGCAGCAAAAAACCTCACCACTAAATGGGTTACTCACAGAGCACCGAAATGACGCCAACTTTTTGGTGTTCTGTAGTTCCCTGCACTTAGGAGAATAAAATTTTCCCACCCTGCAGTGAATTCACCATTCACGGCAGGGTCCCCAAAGTGCATGGAGTCGGCCGCTGAATGCTGCCACCGCAAACCCGTGGCCTGCTGTTTTCAAAAGAACTACTGAACGAAAATGTCTGGAATTTACATATAAGATCCTATGATTGATAATAAAAAGTTCTGTTACAGAAAAAAGAAAAACTGCTATTAAAAAAAAGGGGGGGAAATTTTGCCCAAAAAAATCTGAAAAATGACTAAAAGGTACTAAAAAAAAATCAATAAGTAAAGACTTTTTACTGCAGATTAAAATAATAAATGATTTATTAGATATTGCATAAAAACGAGAATATTTTTAACATTGAAACCTATGGGGTTCGCCTGAATAAACCTGCTGATTGAAACCACCGAACATCAGGGCATTTCACTGCCATTTCTCTGAGTCTCAGTACCACATGACTGGCTGAACCACGTGAAACGCACGCGCGCAGCTGCCCGCCCTTTCGTTAACACAGACTCTATTCTGGACTGAACACCCACCGGGAAGGGAATCAAAGCTACAGTGCACCCTCTGGCAGTGGCACCCCACTGCTGACAAGATGGCTCCACAGCATAATTGCTGTGTGCTCATATACACTCGGTTTGCTGGGAGTTTTACTGCAGTGGATTCTGATGCACTCATACACACCGCACATTGCATTGCTGGGAGTTTTATTTTATTGCTGTGGATTCTGATACGCTGACACACACCAAACATTGCATTGCTGTGAGTTTTATTGCTGTGGATTCTGATACGCTGACACACACCACACATTGCATTGCTGTGAGTTTTATTGCTGTGAATTCTGATGCACTCATACACACCGCACATGGCATTGCTGGGAGTTTTATTGCTGTGGATTCTGTGATACACACTGCAAATTACTGTGAGTTTTATTGCCCTGGAGCTCTGGGATACGCTCATACACACTGCACATTACTGTGAGTTTTATTGCTGTGCAGTTCTGATATGCTCATACACAGTTCCCATTTCTGTGGGTTTTATTGCTGTGCAGCTCTGTGATACGCTCATATACAGTGCACGTTTCTGTGGATTTTATTGTTCAACCAATTAGAGCGGCTGTGATCCCGTTTACTTGACATGCGTGGCTGTTCTTTGTAAAAATGCTTGAATTTAAACATGTCATAATTTTATTTATCTCAATAGATACATTTGAAATGGTATACAAAATATACAAGTAGGCACTTGGTATCCACTTTTACTATAAAGAGAGGAAAAGGCGGAGCTCTAAGAGGAAAAGGTGGAGCTTAAAGAGGAAGGGTGCGGATTAACCAGGAAGAGGTGTGCCCTTGACAGGAAGGGGTGCGTCAAATTTAAATTAGGGGGTGCACGAGTTTACTCAGGCCTAGGGCAGCACAAAACCTAAATACACCACTGACCACAGGGCCGTCATAATGCAGGGAAAACCCGACGAACACTCACTGTAAGGCTGGGGTCAGACGAGCGTAGTGTTCACGTCCGTGATTGCGCCTAAAAGTACGTCCGTGATAGCATGAAAGTAAGTCCATTGGAGCCTGACACATGAAGTACGTCCGCACTGAACTGCGGACGCACAACGGCCGCGGCAAACGGACGCAGGTTAGGCAAGAACGTAATACTGCTAGAACGGACGTGCGGAGTGCGCCACGTCCACAACGTCTGCATAGCTTTGTGTGTGAGTGATGGAGCATGGTCAGACGGACTGCATTTATACGTCCAGCATTTTTGACGGACAGAATGTTTTTTCATTGTAATTTATTTTTCCCTCCTACATCCGTCAAAAATAACTTCAGTGAAAAAACGGACTGTGTGACCACTACTGCGTCATCCGTACTGACGATGTCCGTACTGCACGGACGTACAGCCCGTAGAAATCACGCTCGTCTGACCCCAGCCTAAAACCTGGCAAACACTCACTGAAACCCGCAAAAACATCTGGATTAACCCTGCCGAACACGCCAGAGAAACCTGAGCAGGAGCCGATCAGAGCGCAGATAATAATAAAAAGGTATGTTACAGAAAAAAGAATAAACGATTAAAAAAAAACTGAAAAAAAAAATCGCAAAAAAATCCCGAAAAATGCCTAAAAGATCCTGAAAAATCTAAAAATAAAGAAACTTTTTACTGCAGAATAAAATAATAAACGGTTTATTAGATATTGGATTAAAACGGGAATATTTTTAACATTGAAGCCTATGGGATTCACCTGAATAAACTTGTCAAATGAAACCACTCTCTTTGAATAACCCTGTTAAACTAAAGGGTTAAAATAGAAGAGGTTCAAGATGACAGGAGAGGTTAACCCCTTCATTTCCCCTTCTATTTAAACCCTATATTAATTATATATTTATTTACTATTCATTTATAATCTGGTAGTAGATTTACTCATTAACCCCTTCCCTACCAAGTGATTTTCCAAACAAACGCTGTCAGGAACTAGTGTTTTTTTTTGGAAAATATGTTC
Organism: Leptobrachium leishanense; assembly: GCA_009667805.1. NCBI lineage: Eukaryota > Metazoa > Chordata > Amphibia > Anura > Megophryidae > Leptobrachium > Leptobrachium leishanense. Next base: position 129,014,955 of record CM019070.1, on the reverse strand, counting down.
TAATTAGTCATTAAGTATGAAACATGTGGGGGATATTCCCAATGTATTCCTTACTGTTATAACCTATATGGCAGGCAGATGGCGCCATCTACAGTTCCTAGCTCCTGCAGGATCAGCTGCGGAAGAGTCCGTTAACCACTTCGCTGTGGTGGATGCGCTGAGCGCGTCCAACCGCAGGTAGCGTTCCATGTGGTGGACGCGCTGAGCGCGTCCTCTCTTTGGGGCCAGCGTTCGGCTGGGTTCCGGCCGATCGCTGGCCCCCCCGGTGCGGGCTGACATCCTCGATGTCAGCCCAGCACCTGGAACCGCCGCCGGAGTAATTAGGTGTCATCGTGGGGGCACGATGACACCTAATTCAGGCGCCCCCCCGCATGTGCGCAGGAGGCGCCTGAAAGGGAGGTGGGAGGTCCTTCGGACCTCTCTCCCTCCCGATCAGCGGCGTGCAGGGGGTTAACCCAGGCACCGTTTGGAAGGGCACAGCCTGCCCTTCCAAATGGTACCTGGCATTAACCCCATGGGGGCCGGATCACGAATCGTCGCCGAAAAGCGCCGGTTCGTTATCCTTTCCTGGAGCTGGCCGACATCTTGGATGTCGGCCAAGCTTCCGGGAATGCCCCCTGAGGACTGGCGTCATCGTGCATAGCACGATGACACCAGTCCTGGAGTTAACACCTAACTGCCACCAATGGTGGAGATAGGGGGTTCCAATGAACCCCCTATCTCCCGATCCGTGGCAGTTAGGGGTTAATGTTTGGTATTGTTGGATCGGCCAGAGCATGGCCGTTCCAACAATACCAAACATGAGTATAAAAAAGTTCTAAAAAAATAAATAAAATAAAAAATAAAAATAAAAAAATATTTAAAAAAAAAATAAACAAGTTTTTTTTTCTTTTTTTGGTTTGTTAATGCAGCAATATTGTTCCCATTTCAATTGTAATGTGAACAATGATGCTGCACTAACGATTTTTGTATGCGGTGCGTTTGTTAAAAATCTCGTAATTTTCCCCAAAAAAAAATGTAATGAGACCCCATCTCTAATTTTTTTAACAAGCGCACCCCATACAAAATATAACCGCAATTGCTTGCATCTTAAAATGTTAAAAAAAAACACTTTACATGTTGTAAATTATTGAAAATTCATATTTTATTGCATTTTTTGTTATAATAAACAGACAGGTCATGACGTATACATATAATAATGACATATTATGAATCTGCCGAGTCTGACGGAAAGAACAATATATAATATGTCTGGGTCATATACTAAAATAAGCCTTCAAAACGCATTTAAACATGATGAGCAAAATTGGTAAAAATTAGCTCAGCACAGAGGCGGGAAAAGCCTCAGCAGTGAAAGGATTAAAGACAGTCCCCAGCTTATTTTAGAAAGTGTTAGCACATCGAGCATCAAGCCTATGGTTGAAATTAATTTGCTATACAATTTTTTTTGAGAAAGTATTTTACCAGGAAGGATACATTGAGATTTCTTTCATTTTCAAGTATGTCCTTCGTGGCGAGTATGTACCGTTAGGTGTCTTGCCCAAGGACACTTACTGGAGAGGTGCTCTTGCTGGGATTAAACCTCTGTCTCCACAGACTCCACGGTTTATAACAGTGATGTTACCTCTAGTCCACCCAGCTGGTGCATCATCTAGCAAAGCTCCAGATTGTTTTTTATATCACGATCTTGTGCTGCTGTGGCTACTACTGCTGATCATTTATACGCCACCACGGATGTGAAGGGATTAATAACTAGTTTCAGTTACCTAGACAGAACTGAATGGTTGGAGAAAAAAAAAACTCACTCATTCCTTTCTACATAATTTTTTAGCAATCTTAAAAAAATGATAAAGAATTTTATTTTGCACAATTCTGTTAAAGAACTGATAAGCAGTGAGAAACACTTTTAATCCTTTCTTAACCCCTTCACTGCCGAGATTGAGATAATTTAGGACTTCAAAGGCATCATCAGGAACCAATAGCTGCTCTGAAGGACAAAAGCAAATGAAATCTGTTTGCCACAAACGAATTTCATTTGGTTTTTGGCTGCAGAAGGTGCCCCTAAAGTTTTAGCCCTGTGGGCATAATGCCGAGTTGTTAAAACTGTTTACAAACGCTGATGAATGCCCTGACATGTCGGGCTTTCAGCAGCCGATGCAGGGAACCGCGAGCAGCAGCTGAAACTAGTGTAGCTCCATTTGGCGAGTAGAAGGAGCCGTCTGCCTGCCAAATATGTTATTACAGTAAGGAATAAACTGGGATTTCTTATATATATTTCTTATATTTCTTACTGTATAATTAGTTAAAAATGATTTCTAAAAAAAAAAACACTGGTTCTTGACAATGTTTTTTTTTTAAATCACTTGGTAGAGAAGAGGTTAATAACATCACTGCATATATGCCAGACAATAAAATAGATTTATGGTGAAGTGGGCAACTGCTGTCAGGGTTCCATATTTGGCAACACCCTTTCTACTCTTTGCATCGTTTATAAAAAATGTTGATTTGTTAAAACACATCACAATATCACTTTATATCACTTTCGTTGTTTTTTTATTAAAGGAACACTCTAGGCTAAAAATCACACACAACCTTTTTTTAACGTTATATTATACCTATTGCCCTACCTAGTTATTCAGTATTTTTTTTTTTACTGTAATACTTACCCTAAAAACCACTTGTTTCCAACGGCGTTTTTTTATATATACTCACCTCCCTTCTCTTCCGCTCCCGTCGTGGTAACTCTTCAACTTGGCTAATGGTTTACGTGAGAAGCGCGCATGCGCGCCTCTCACGTAAACCAGCCAATCAGCAGGCTTCCTTCCGGCTCCACCTTCTTCTTTGATTAGTGTTACGCACAAGAGGATGCGCGCAATACTAATCACAGCCGCTGCCGCCAGCTACTGCGGGGAGTTGGAGACGTCATCGTGCTGAAAGCGCGATGACGTCTCCTACTCGGCAATAGTCGGCAGAAGCGGGAAATACAAATCCCGCTCTGCTGACTGACAGCTGGGAGGGCGGAGTAAAGTCCTCCACGTCTCTCAGCTGTTTCAGCCGATCGGCTGAGCGGCGGGTGGAGCAAAGAAGAGGGCATACTTAGGTCATCATGACCACCTAAAAAAGCTTAGGTGGTCATGTTGCCTAGAGTATCCCTTTAATAAAGTTGTGTTATTTTGTTAATTTATAGCTCAATACCATATAGCATAGATGCAGTTCAAGAGGTCGCACAAAGCAACCCTGCTCCGGTGCAGCAAAAATATTCAATGAGCTTACAGTCAGATTTGATACAATACATGGTTAATCTCTTCAGAGTTTCAGAGCATTGGCCCCACTGGGTTAGAGTCCAAATTGTTTGTATACTTGCTTCGCTTCACCTCAGGCATTGGATGACCTATTGTCATCAAGATCAACACTTGGGATGATTTCTGAAGAATTGTTAATTGGCAGCTGTCATCCCACTAACAATCAAAACACCCTCCTGTGACTTCTCAATCTCTCATTCTAAATCATGCAACAATATTTTTTTCTAATATATAAAAGCACAGGTTTCTGTTTGGTGTGCAAATCAAACCGAAGGGCAACTGGAGCATGTCAATCTCACTCGATGAAGAGACACATAACAAGCGTTTGATGAAAGAAAGGTGATGTAGCTAATCGAATGCTATGGGAACTCTCTTGGAAGAAGATGCACTTTTTTCTGATAAATCCATTCAAATATTCTTTAAAACTAACACAATGTATTCGTAATACTAAACTCCCTAATTCTTTATGTGAGTGCACATTATAACAGATCTCAGTACCCAGACCAGGTCACATCTGTTAATGCCGCTTCCTTGCTGGACCCCCCCCCTGTGTTCTCCCGAGGCAGACTCTGTGCCTTTCTCCAGTCCTCAGACGTAACTCAAAGACCGGGACACGTAGAGAGCCTGCTAGCATCCCCCAAAAATAAGACAAGGCTGTATGTAGATCTGGGGTCAGGGTCAGAATGAAACTCTTTTAATTGTGGACAGGCACACATACAGTATTTATACTGTCAAACATGCAGGGGTCAAGTCCTGAGAAAAAAAGTGAGGGAACTCACCCACGAATTCCACAACCCCTATTACCTGAAGAAAAAATATACATATCACGAGTATAGCCGGACGAGCCGGTGATACCATTTTTATTGGGTTAACTTTACATTTAAAAGACAAGCTTTCAAGAGTGTAAACTGGAAACTATACTGATCAGTGAAAGGTATCACTACGTACAGGTATACTCGTGATTTTGGCAACTGGACTAAAGCGCTTTATATATAATCTATATATTCTATATAGATTATAGAATATAATCTATCTATATATATCCAGGCACAGACCCCCCAGAATTATATACACATCACTGGACCCCCAGAATAATATACACGGCACTGGTTATATGGATATATTTTCCCAGTTCACATGGATATAATTGCCCCAGCTCTCATGGATAATGCCCCAGCTCTCATGGATAATGCCCCAGCTCTCATGGATAATGCCCCCAGGTCTCATGGATATATGCCCCCAGGTCTCATGGATAATGCCCCCAGGTCTCATGGATAATGCCCCAGGTCTCATGGATATTGCCCCCAGGTCTCATGGATATATGCCCCCAGGTCTCATGGATAATGCCCCCAGGTCTCATGGATATTGCCCCCAGGTCTCATGGATAGTGCCCCCAGGTCTCATGGATATTGCCCCCAAGTCTCATGGATAATGCCCCCAGGTCTCATGGATAGTGCCCCCAGGTCTCATGGATAATGCCCCCAGGTCTCATGGATAATGCCCCCAGTTCTCATGGATAGTGCCCCCAGGACAGGTCTAATGGATAGTGCCCCAGGACAGGTCTCATGGATAGTGCCCCCAGGACAGGTCTCATGGATATTGCCCCCAGGACAAGTCTCATGGAATGCCCCCCAGCATTTCATGGATATTGCCCCCAGGACAGGTCTCATGGAATGCCCCCCAGCATTTCATGGATAGTGCCCCCAGGACAGGTCTCGTGGAATGCCCCCCAGCGTTTCATGGATAGTGCCCCCAGGACAGGTCTCATGGAATGCCCCCCAGCATTTCATGGATAGTGCCCCCAGCTCACCTCTTTGCGCCCGGCGGCCACGTGCTGCTTCCTGTTAGAACGACCGCTGACAGGAAGTGCAGCCGCTCGCCTGGGATCGATGAAACAGCCAGGCGAGCGGCTCCACTTCCTGTCAGCGGGCCGTTCTAACAGGAAGCACGCGGCCGCCGGCAATGTGCGGCGGCCGCCTGCTCCAGCCTTTCAGGCTCGGGCCACAGCGGGAACGCTGCGTTCCCGCAGTGTTCCCGCAGCGTTCCCGCAGCGGGAGAAGTGCGGGAACGCCATTCTCGCGCGTTCCCGCTCGACTCGAGTCCTGCAAACATGGGTCATTTACATACACAAAAGCTGACCATAGAATGGATTAAACATTTGCTTAACATTCCTAGACAGACAGGACAATAGAATTGTGATTGGAAAACAGATAATGAGGCTGTGTTTGCCTGAAAAATCAGATTGACCAATTACTCAAATATAAACAGCTATTAACACATTCCTGAGACCAGGAATGCTGGACGGCTAATCCTATCAGAAAGATAACAAAATACACAAGGAGCATACAATAGACAGATAGACAATAATAACATTATTCTTACATAACACAGATTACACAAACATTCTGCACACAAGAGAGGGCAAGAAAATGATATAGAACATCAGGCCTGCACTCTAAAATTATGCCTCCAGGTCCGTGTACCCTAAATCCAAAGCGACACAAGTCACACACATTGTTCAGCCAAATCACTGCAAGCACTATTAAAAATGCAAAGGAGAGACAAGTATAACACTTTGGCCTCACCTTTCCCTACCTTCAACCTCTTCACTACCAAGTGATTTTCCTTTAAAACACCAGCATGAAAACCACTTTCCTTTGCCAACACAGAAAAAATGTATAGAAACATCTCTACAGTTAATTTTCGCAGTAGATATGCCCTATTTGACAGGCAGATGACTCCCCCTATTGGCCAAAAGCGCTGCTACATGGAAGATACATCTGTTTTCTAAAAACTCAAAGTTTTCGAACAATTTCAAAACATTGCCCGTAATGTCTGATGTGTTGGAACTCTAGGGGCACATGCTGCAGCTCATTTGCAAATGCATTGTGTTTTCAATAAATTAAATTCCTTTGCATTGCTCCAGAACCAGACAAGATTGTGTTTACTCAATCTTAGGGTCCTGCACAAGCTCTCGAAGATCGATTATACTCAATCATGGTAGTAGAGGGGTTAAGTGTTCTTAATACTAAAATTATATATATATATATTGTAGATTGGATAAGCCGTGATAGAGCAGATGTCAAAATCCCTAAATTTAAACTCCATGTAATGCTACTATTGAAGAGGGAATCCCTCCCTTTGATATAGGCTTGATATGGGTGTGCCCATAAAGCTTTCAGCTTTAAGTCATCCCAGAGAGAATTCCACAAGAACTGTTATTTATTTTGCACTTTATCAATCATTTGGAAAGCTATCATTTTTTTTCAGAAAAAAGAATATACAGTGGTACCTCGATTCACGAACGCCCCTGTTCATGAACAATTCGGTTCACGACCAGGAAGTTCGTCAACATTTTACCTCCGTTCACGAACTCCGCCTCGGGTTACGAACACGACCCGGGCATCTTCCCCACTCTGACACATGGTCGTGGCTTCCTGTACTTCCTGTACTCGAGATCGCGGTCGCAGACAGGGGTACTGTGAAGCTTTTTTGTGTGCTTTGTAGCACAGTACTGTTCAGTATTACTGTATTAAATCCAGCATGGCTCCCAAGAAAGTGCAGAACAAGCGTGATGGGAAAAAGAAAGCGCAGAGAGGTGACAAGAATGTGACGAGCGTTAATGAAGGTAAGAAGAATGTGCAGAGCGTTAATGAAAGTGACGAGGAAGTGCAGAGCGTTATTGAAGGTGACAAGGATTTGCAGAGCGTTATTGAAGGTGACAAGGATGTGTAGAGCATTATTGAAGGAGACAAGGACGTGTAGAGCGTTATTGAAGGTGACAAGGATGTGCAGAGCATTATTGAAGGTGACAAGGATGTGCAGAGCGTTATTGAAGGAGACAAGGATGTGTAGAGCGTAATTGAAGGTGACAAGGATGTGCAGAGCATTATTGAAGGTGACAAGGATGTGCAGAGCGTTATTGAAGGTGACAAGGATGTGTAGAGCGTTATTGAAGGTGACAAGGATGTGTAGAGCGTTATTGAAGGTGACAAGGATGTGCAGAGCATTATTGAAGGTGACGAGGATGTGCAGAGCATTATTGAAGGTGACTAGGATGTGTAGAGCATTATTGAAGGAGACAAGGATGTGCAGAGCGTTATTGAAGGTGACTAGGATGTACAGAGCGTTATTGAAGGATGACATGGATGTGCAGAGCATTATTGAAGGTGACGAGGATGTGCAGAGCATTATTGAAGGTGACTAGGATGTACAGAGCGTTATTGAAGGATGACATGGATGTGCAGAGCATTATTGAAGGTGACAAGGATGTGCAGAGCATTATTGAAGGTGACGAGGATGTGCAGAGCGTTATTGAAAGTGACAAGGATGTGTAGAGCATTATTGAAGGTGACGAGGATGTGCAGAGCGTTATTGAAAGTGACAAGGATGTGCAGAGCATTATTGAAGGTGACAAGGATGTGTAGAGCGTTATTGAAGGTGACAAGGATGTGCAGAGCATTATTGAAGGTGACGAGGATGTGCAGAGCATTATTGAAGGTGACTAGGATGTACAGAGCGTTATTGAAGGTGACAAGGATGTGCAGAGCATTATTGAAGGTGACAAGGATGTGTAGAGCGTTATTGAAGGTGACAAGGATGTGCAGAGCATTATTGAAGGTGACAAGGATGTGTAGAGCGTTATTGAAGGTGACGAGGATGTGCAGAGCGTTATTGAAAGTGACAAGGATGTGCACCGCGTTACTGAATTTGTTTCATATTTTTGTGGTTACATTTTTTTTCCCATATGGCTCAGAACGGATTAACCTGATTTACATTGAACCCTATGGGAAAATGTGATTCGGTTCACAACCAAAAATTGGTTTGCGACCATGTTCGTAGGGGTCAGAACGGATTAACCTGATTTACATTGAAACCTATAGGAAAATGTGATTCGGTTCACGACCAATTCGGTTCGCAATCAGAGTCGTGGAACCAATTAAGTTCGTGAGCCGAGGTACCACTGTATGACCCCTTACAACCACGACACAACAAAAACACACGTAGTGATTCATGTCACGTGATCATTATTATTACTATAATGCTCATTTGAAATTCATAAAATAAATCCTTTATTGGTGTATATTTTTGTGACATATAGGCCTCAATAGAATGATCAAAACTGCCATAACACCGTTATTTTTAAATTATTTTCCAAAAGAAATAATTTTTAATTATAAAATAAGATATATTTGGGGATATCCCAATGTATTTCGTACTGTAATAACCTATTTGTCAGACCGATGTCACCACCTGCTGGCCAAACAGAGTTACTGCAAGTATGAGCTCCATGCAGGATCAACCAAGGGAGCTGTCCATTCTACACATTCTTCATCTGGTTAAAAAAGTGTTAGCACCTTGTGCATCATGCCCATGGTGCTAAATCTTTAGGGGCATATTCTGGAGCCCAAATGTAAACACATTTTGGGCAATATTCCAAAGTTGTTGCTAGCAGAATGCTTGGTTGTGTAGGGAGAGGTATTAGCAGTAGGAAAAGGGAAGTGCTCATGCCACTGTACAGAGCACTGGTGAGACCTCACTTGGAGTACTGTGTGCAGTACTGGAGACCGTATCTCCAGAAGGATATAGACATCTTAGAGAGAGTTCAGAGAAGGGCTACTAAAATGGTGTACGGCTTGAAGGAGAAAAGTTACCAGGAAAGGCTTAATGATCTTAACATGTACAGCTTGGAAAAAAGACGAGACAGAGGAGATATGATAGAAACATTTAAATACGTAAAGGGAATCCACGAGGTAGAGGAAGGGAGTATATTTAAACGGAAACAAAGTAGCAAAACAAGAGGACATAGTCTTAGATTAGAGGGGCAAAGGTTTAAAAGTAACATCAGGAAGCATTATTTTACTGAGAGGGTGGTGGATACATGGAACAGTCTTCCAGTAGAAGTGGTAGAGGCCAAAACAGTAATTGAATTTAAGCAGGCATGGGATAGGCATAAGGCTATCTTAAACAAAAGATAAATCCAGGTAAAGTATCCATGTAATTGGGCGACTAGATGGGCCGAAAGGTTCTTATCTGCCGACATTTTTCTATGTTTCTATGTTTCTAACTTAACAGTGGCGACTCTAGGAACAATATATAGGGGGGCACATAAGAGTCCACAGTCAAAACTGGGAGGGCACTAATCATTTTCACCACTAAATCATACCACTGGAAAAACTAATTTAGTACTGTAGATACTCGTGTATACCGCGAGTTTTTTGAGCAATAAATCAAGCTTAAAACAGTAGGGGTCGCGTTATACACGGGACAGCTGCGAGGGAGTGAAGATCTGATTGCTTCCAGGAGCTGTCTGACACGTCCACGCTCTGGAATCCCAATTTAACCCCGCAGCCCTGACTTTAACCATTAACCCTTAATGACTGCAGCCCTCAAGTACCCCTGTACAAAACATCTCCAATACTATTCAGCCCTCTATTAACCCTTCAATCCAAAAACCTACATTAACCTTTGCAATAAAAAACAGTAACATTTAATAAATAATTTCTGTATGTCACAATTTATCAAATTTATCATATACTCTGCTTCATATAAACAATATTAATTTTTCAAGGTAAAGCAAGATTTTATCAATTTCAAAATGTGTCTTTTTGTAGTGCATGAGTATATGCATAGGTTCCTAACATTATATTATATATAATCTTATTAAATGCAATTGCAATAATTAACCCTTTCGCTGCTGAGCCTTTTCCCACCTCTGTGCTGAGGTCATTTTTACCGGTTTCGCTCATCATGTTTAAACGTGTTTTGAAGCCTTATTTTAATATATGACCCAGACATATTATATATCGTTCTTTCCGGCAGACTCGGCAGATTCATAATATGTCATTATTATATGTATACGTTATGTCATGTCTGTATATTATAACAAAATATGCAATAAAATTAGAATTTTCAATAATTTACAATGTGTAAAGTGGTTTTTTCACATTTTAAAATGCGATCGTTTGCGGTTATATTTTCTATGGGGTGCGCTTGTTAAAAAAATTAGAAATGAGGAATCGTTACTTTTTTTTGGGGGAAATTACGTGTTTTTTAGCAAACGCCCCCCATAGAAAAAATCATTAGTTCACATTATAATTGAAATGGGAACAATATTGTTGCACTAATAAATCTAAAAAAAAAAAAAAAAACATTTTATTTTTTTTAAAATAATTTTTTTTATCTTTTTAATTTTTTTTTTTACAGTTTACATGGTCATGTTTTGTATCATTGGAACGGCCACGCTCTGACCGTTCCAATGATAGTAAACATTAACCCCTAGCTGTCACGGATCGGGAGATAGGGGGTTCATTGGAACCCCCTATCTACACTATAGGTGACAGCAAGGGGTTAATTTGAAAACTGGCGCCATCGCGCTCCGCGCGATGACGCCAGTCATTAGGGGGATATCTCGGAAGCTTGGCCGACATCCAAGATGTCGGCCAGCTCCGGGAGGGGACCGCGATACGGCGCATGTTGGCGCCATATCGCGATCCAGCCCCCTAGGGGTTAAAGACAGCCGCCGCTTGGAAGGGCAGGCTGTGCCCTTCCAGGCGGTGCCTGCCTTTAACCGCTGGCATGCACGGATGGGGAGGGGGAGAGGTCCGGAGGACCTCCCCCCCTCCCATTCAGGCACCTTCCCTGCAATGGCGGGGGGGGGGGTGCCTGAAATAGACGTCATCACGCATGCGCGATGATGCCTATCGTGCCCGCCGGGGTCCCCACACCGGGGGGGGCCGAGCGATCAGCCAGAATACCGGCTGATCGCGGGCTGCAAAGGGAGGACGCGCTGAGCGCGTCCTCCGCAGCCAAGTAGCAATGCGGTTGGACGCGCTGAGCGCGTCCACCGCATTGAAGTGGTTAAAGCTAAAAAATGTGCCATTATGCCATACCTGCGTTTACGGATTTTATTTAGTTTCATGTGCAGAACTTTATCATAAGAGAATAATATTCCAAGCAATGAAAACGCTCAATTACATCTATCACCATTCTAAAATAGCCACGATAATGCATTACCTCTCACTCTGCACCCCTGCTCTCTAACAACCATTGGAGGAACGAGGGTGAGAGTGGGGTGGAATGAACATGAAATGAAAACATGGAACAACAGTAACTTAACAGACTTTTGTCGTGTTTTGGAAAATTTATACTTTCATAATTTTGCTCCTAGCGTTATATTCGAGTCTTGAGTAATATTCTTATTTCCATAATGAATCTCTACCCCACGCGTTATACTCGGGTCGCGTTATACTCGAGTATCTACGGTATATATAAATAAGATTCCAGAATCTCAGAGTAATGTGAAGCAATGATACCTTTTTGTTTTACTAACCTGATACCTTAATTCAATATTTTATTTGCCGCAATTCAGAGGGTTTTTGCCGACATCCGATAACTGCTTCAGCGACTCCAATTTTCGCAAATTACGGTGACCATTCGCTAAATAGAATTCACCATATCTTTGGAGAAATGGATTCCCGAAATGTGGCGAAAATCAAAGGGTCTAAAGGTGAATAGATCGTTTAGATTCCAACTACCATAATAACCCTTAAAATGCCACAAACCTAGGGAAATACAATAAAAATAATGAACATTGTGGCATGTGCTACTCAGCTGCACATCAAGATAACCTGATATCGGCCACCTAATGGTGCCTTTGAGTAAAGGGGTTAAAGGTAGATTTCATCTTGTTTTGTTTTTTAATTAAAATACCAAAATAGCACCTTATATTTCGCAGGGTCCTCTCTCCTACTGATCTGTGTGTTGAACCTGTATGTATATTTGTTATTCTGACTCCCATTGTACAGCGCTACGGAACTTGTTAGCGCTTTATAAAAACCTGTAACTGTAACTTGCAAATATTGTATGTTTTATGATGATTTTTTATGCAATGATCCTGTACCATATGTACAAGGAGGTTTTAAGGCAACTCAGATCGAGACAGAAATGCAATACTGATTATTTTGCTACAATTCTCTGAAGGGCCAATTACCTTTCCTGGAACATTTATCGTTAATTAGGTCACATTTTAATTGGACTCATGCTTTTTTTTGTAGCTTTTTTTGTAAACCAATAATAATTTGATTTTAATTTTGTGAAACCAAGGAACCCTACACCCTGTACTCTGCAATTAATGCTGTGTGTGTGGAATGATGTCTGCTGTATCACCACAGAGTAAATATGTAGGGCTCTATTACAATCTGGGCATTAAAAGGCGGGTGCAAGGGAGGAAAAACTGCGCCCGCAGTTTTCCCCCTTGCGCCTGCTTTTTAACGCCAGATTACAATGCAGGCGCAAAAAAATGCTGCCTGCATTGTAGCGCCCATTAAAAATCAGGATGCTCGTGGCAGCGCTGAGCACAGCCACGAGCATCCACTCGCTGGAGTCCATAGGACTCCATTGAGTTCCCCTCTGCCAGTCACGTGACCGGCCGGATCTCGCACTGCGAGATACGGCCGGTCGGCGTATGGATATGCAGGGAGAGACAGGGGGGACTTTTTCCCCTGTCTTTCCCTGCTCCCGCCGGCCAGAGGAGGCGACTGGAGCCGCGGTCCTCGCCGCGGGACAGAGGGTGAGTATAGGATTTTATTTTTACTTTTTTAAGTTGGTGTTAAGTTGGTGTCTGCACCAGCGGAATCCATTAACACCAGGTCCTGGCTCTGGTTAACATTTTGTTGACCAGAGCCAGGCGTTAATCAGCGCTGGGACATTGTAATCCAGCGCTGATTAACACTTTGCGCTCCTCATGTTAAGTATAGGGAGCGCAAAGTGCAGTGACCTCGCGCTAAGAAGCGCAAGGTACCAAACGCAAACGGTTTTTTAACCCGTTTGCGTTTGGATCTTAATAGTCTGCTAATACCGCAGGTGAGCGCTACCGTTAGCGTTAGATATGTAATAGGGGCCGTAGACGTGAAAATGCAGTTCAGAGCATGGGAAAGTTATCAGAAGTGTATATACCTTGATGGACACTTTACGCAAAAAATAAATTGCAATTTCTTCAAGCCAATATTAACTCCTTCATTACAAGTTGATTTTCAAAGATCCATTACCAGGACCTAGAGGAGTTTTGGGAAGACACTTACATTATACATACAGTGAAACTGTGCTTCAAATATAGATTCAGATATCAAAAGCACATTTTCATACTGTATACTTTATTTGACAGGCTGATGGGACCATCTGCTGGACAAATGGCAGTATTACAACTCCATAGTGCATTTTGAGATCAATTTCTTACTATAGCAAAAAAGAGAGGTATTCCAGCTGTTTAATCCCTTAAAGACGCCGGACATTCCATGCCGTACTGCATTCGGTGGGCTTTAACTCCGCAGGACGGCATGGAACGTATTGGACGTCCGGTGCCAGGCCGCTAACTATACTCAACTCCCCCGGCGATTCCAACACAGATCTGGCTTCCATATTGGATGGCAGCCCCACCTCTGGGTCCCCCCCTCGTCAACTGACTCATCATTGATGATGTCAGATAACCGGGGAAACCCTAGCTGCAAAGGGATATCCTAAGGAAAGCCTATAGAGGAGATAGGGGGGGTTCTTTGAACCACCATATCTCCTTGTCGGAGGGAGCTAGACAGTCATGAGCATGGCATTTCCAAAGATACCACACATGACCATGTTACAAGTAAAAATAACATTTTAAAAAATAAATTAATATAAAAAAATAAAATAATTTATAAAATAATAAAAACGCGCTTCTTTTAATTGTTTTATTAATGCAGCACTATTGTTCAGATTTCAATTATAACGTGAACAATGATGCTTCACTAATGATTTTTTTTGGGGGGGGATTTAGCTAAAATCACCTAATTTCTCCCCAAAATAAAGTAATAGGCTCTCAGTTCTAATTTTTTTAACAAGCCTACCCCATAGAATATATAGCTGCAAAGGCTCGGATGATAAAATGTGAAAAAAATACTTTACACACTGTGGATCATTGAAATTTTATTGAAAAATCAAATTTAAAAAAAAAAAATTGTTATAGCATTCTGGCACGACGTGACGTATACATATAATAATGATATATTATTAATCTGCCGAGTCTGCCGGAAAGAACTATATATAATATGTCTGGGTTGTACAATAAACCGTGACTTAAAACTAGGGATGTGCACTCGGTTTGTTTGTTTTTCGGCCTGCTTTTTTTGTTTCGGGTCGTTTCGGCAGGTTTTCTTTTCATTTAGTTTCATCGATTCGGGTCAATCCGGCAGTCTGTTTCAATGTGTTATTTAGTTTATTTAGTTTTCCCGTTTTTGTGAGTAATTTATTTGTATTTTGGATTGATTTGTATTTCGTTTTATGAGTTATTTCGTTTTCTATTGGTTATTCAGAATATTAAACAGATTACTACCAATAAAATTAAAGTCTCCTTACTTATTTATATCTTTTTGGGGCATTTTTTGGGTTGAAGTTTAGGTTTCCTAAGATATTTTAAAGAAAATAGCCTTTTTTCCACTATAGTTTAGCTTTTAATGTTAAAACAAAATCCCTGTTTATATTAAATATTTCTCTTAAACCATTTATAATTTTCAATTACAGTAAACAGCGTTTTTTTAAATAAATTTTTTAGGATTAGTCTGGCATTTTTGGGAATTTTTGGGTTAATCTTTAGGTTTCCTAAGATATTTTAAAGAAAATAGTAATTTTTCCACTATAGCTTTCAATGTTAGAAAAATTCCCTTTTGTATTAAATATTTCTCTTAAAACATTTATAATTCAATTACAGTAAACAGAGTTTGTTTTAATTAATTTGTAAGGATTATTTTGGCATTTTTCGTGAATTTTTGGCTTAATCTTTAGGGTTTCTAACTTATTTTAGAGAAACTATGCTTTTTCCTCCATAGTTTTTAATGTAAACAATATTTGCTTTTTATTAAATAGTTCTTAAACCATTTATTCTTTTCAATTGCAGCAAACAGATATTTTTGTTTATGATTTTTTGGGCATTTTTCAGGAATTTTTTGGTTAATCTTTAAATTTCCCAACTAATTTTTAAATGTAAGAACGAGGTCTGTTTCTTTCTTTGCTGAAATAGAGTGATAAAATGTTCACTATCGGCAACGTTCGATCGTTCAGAACCATGGACAGTAGCCGATGCTTACATATTCAGTCTATTTTCTTCACATTCAGGACCATGGATAGTAACAAGCCTGCTGTTATCCATGGTCCTGATCCTGAATGTGAAGAAATAGACTGCGATAATATGTCAGCATCGGCTACTGTCCATGGTTCTGATTCAGGTAGCGTGTCTGGAGGGTGTGCCAAAGCTGAAGCTGGCGTCTTGGGGCCATACAGAGTCGAGGAGGAGCAAGGGTGTCTAGAGCAGAGATAAGTGTGGCGTTATAGTGGTCAGTGGCAACGTCAGGGCATGTGAAGGTTGAGGTGTGCGGGAGATGTTGAAGTAGATTGGAGAATTGATGGAGGATCCACAGCATGCAGATTTCTGCGAGTGCATATGCTGAATGGGGGAGCAGGGACTTTAGGTAATCCAGAAAGGTTGAAGGAGAGAAGGTGGTGATCAGAGATAGGGAAGGGGCGACAAGTGAACTCCAAAATGGAGCAGAGGTTGGAAAAAAAAGGCCAATAGAGTGACCTTCACGGGGAGTAGGGAGAAGGGAGGATTACGTAAGTCCAAGGGAGGACGTGAGTGAAAGAAGTTTGGAAGCAGCAGGGGCAGAAGGATCATAAATGGGGATGTTGAAGTCCCTGAGAATTAGGCATGGAAGGTTAGTAGAAAGAAAGTGAGAAAGCCAGGTAGCAAAGTGGTCAAGGAACTGGGAGGTTGGCCCCGGTGGGCAGTAGATGACTGCCACCCTGAGAGCCAGGGAAGAGAACAGGCAGATGCAGTGTGTATCAGGATCACCACGCTCTGGCCCCTGTCACCCACGCCAACCCTGCACCATGAACAATGCACGTTCCTAGACCTTCTGTGTGTTCCCAGCATCCTAGCCCTAGAACCTCACCTTCCCCTGATTATCCCACTATATCAGGAAGCTACACCCTCCAGAATTGACTTCCACATTGAAGTTGCTGACTGCAAACCTATCTGCCAAAGCTCCCTGAAACCTCCTGACAATCTCCTGAATTCTCTACCAAAGACTCCAAGGACCCTTTGTTATTATCTGGACTTTCATCGCTTCCATATACCGGTACCCTCCCATCCTGCTCCCCCTCTGCCCCCCCATCTAAGACTCCCCGTGTACCAGACCCCTTGCTGAACCCTGACCACTCTATTGCCTGTTCCTTGTCTGATTCTATGCTACTGTGTTTATTTACAATAAACACCCTTTGTTATCCTGAACCTGCCTCCATCACTGCATCCTGGGCTCACAACCCCATCCTACTACACCAACCGCAGTCTACACGTGACAGAATGTGGAAGTCTAAAACCTGTGAGCCTGCAGTGATCCATACTATGGTGGAGAACTTGAAAGGTGCCTTTCTAAAGATCCAGCAGTACCTGGACTCCCTGCTTGACTATATGCAGCAAAACCCAAGGGGCACCTCATCTAAGGTGCGCGTTCCTGCTACAGAGGGAGCCAGAGGACCGCTGACCCCGGAAGAAAAGGCAAGGAGGAGGGCGCTAGACCTCTGCTTCTACTGCGGGGGTCCCTTGCATCAAATATCAGCCTGCCCACTGCGCCCACCTAAGCCAGGTACAAAAAGTTCTCCTAAACCTGCTCCTGCAAAGACTGTTCCTGCCAAGCCTGTTTGTACCAAGCCTGTACCTGTCAAGACTACAAGGTTGATGGTGAAACCAGTACCCACCCAGCCAAAAATAGCTGCCCCAACTGTCAAGCCCACAAAGTCTTCGTTGGGGAAACCGGTGCCTGCCCTGCAAAAAATGACTTCACCAACTGTCAAGCAAAAAAAGCAAGCACACAAAGAAAAACCCCTATCCCAGCCTACTCCCAGAAGAAGCCTGGTAATCAAACCTCCTGCTCCAAAGCGTGTCCCTGCTCCCAGGAGACCTGAGCCAAGAGCTACCAGACTCTCTGCACCCAGAGACCAGGTTACCCAAGAAGCTTCTTCTGAGGGGTCAGACCAGAAGACCCCTATGGAGTGCGCCGAACCGGAGTCTGACCCTGAAGTGCCCATGGAGCAGAAATCTATAGACGCTGAGACAGCCATACCAATGGAGATCTAGCCTAGCCAACACCTCATGGCTGGTGTTACCAGAGATCCCGAACCCAGCCCGCTACCTCCATGCTGCACATATGCCTCAAACGGGACTGTCGTTCGCAGAGAGGACCTGGAGGTCTTGGAACTGGCCCTGAGACTTCGGGAAGCCGCTCCTCATGGGCACACGGTGCCACCTTCACCATGTCCTTCTGATGACTCGGAGTCAGAAGAGGAAGCCGCTGATGCTGGTCTGGACCTCTCCAGACAGACTGAACGCCACACCCAGGGACCCCCAGGTCAGCATGAGGGGTATGTTGGCGTTGCGGGATCTGTTTGTCGCCCAGCTGGAATGACTCACCGTACCACCGTACCCCACTATTTCCTGGGGACGGCCTACAATCCCTTCAGTGGCTCCTCTGGTGAATCAGACCTTGAAGGGGAACCAAGTGTGAATTGCCCCTCCATAAGTCCAGCCACCTATCTGTGCCGCTCAGTGGCCAACTACAGAACTCCAGCTACCAAGACCATCTCGAGTGCACCATGCCAGAGATCTGCCTTCATTGGTGCCCTCTTCTCCATGACACCCACTGTTGTTCAGTTGCCTGTTAAACCAAAACCTCAAGAGCTGGAGGCTCACCCATGCCTCATTGAATTGGAGGTTGAGCAAAAGCCCGAGGCCGCTGCCCTGCAACCCGCAGGATCTCCAGAGGCCACTGCCCTGCAACCAGCAGGATCTCCATAGGTCGCTGCCCCGCATCCCGCAGGATCTCGAGAGGTCGCTGCCCCGCATCAGCAGGATCTCGAGAGGACGCTGCCCAGCATCCAGCAGGATCTCGAGAGGTCGCTGCCCAGCATCCCGCAGGATCTCGAGAGGTCGCTGCCCAGCATCCCGCAGGATCTCGAGAGGTCGCTGCCCAGCATCCCGCAGGATCTCGAGAGGTCGCTGCCCAGCATCCCGCAGGATCTCGAGAGGTCGCTGCCCAGCATCCCGCAGGATCTCGAGAGGTCGCTGCCCAGCATCCCGCAGGATCTCGAGAGGTCGCTGCCCAGCATCCCGCAGGATCTCCAGTTGTCGCTGCCCTGCATCCCACAGGATCTCCAGTTGTCGCTGCCCTGCATCCCGCAGGATCTCCAGTTGTCGCTGCCCTGCATCCCACAGGATCTCCAGAAACTGCTGCCCTGCATCCCACAGACTCTCCAGAAACTGCTGCCCTGCATCCCGCAGGGTCCCCGGAGGTCGCTGCCCTGCATCCCGCAGGGTCCCCGGAGGTCGCTGCCCTGCATCCCGCAGGGTCCCCGGAGGTCGCTGCCCTGCATCCCGCAGGGTCCCCGGAGGTCGCTGCCCTGCATCCCGCAGGGTCCCCGGAGGTCGCTGCCCTGCATCCCGCAGGGTCCCCAGAGGTCGCTGCCCTGCATCCTGCAGGGTCCCCAGAGGTCGCTGCCTTGCATCCCGCAGGATCTCCAGAACTGTCACCGCCACGGGGCCGTCGCCACCGCCGTAAGGCCAAGCAGCTCACTCCCCAGCAAGAGCCGTGCAGTACCCAGGTTGCCGCAGAGCCGTGCAGTACCGAGGTCGCTCAAGTGCCGTGCAGTACCGAGGTCGCTCAAGTGCTGTGCAGTACCGAGGTCGCTCAAGTGTCGTGCAGTACCCAGGTCGCTCAAGTGCCGTGCCTCACCAAGGTTGCCACCATTGAGCCGTGCTGTACCCAGGTCGCTGCTGAGCCATGCAGTACCAAGGTCGCCGCTGAGCCATGCAGTACCAAGGTCCTCGCCAAGGGCGCTGCCCCTCCGTGCCTCGCCAAGGGCGCTGCCCCTCCGTGCCTCACCAAGGGCGCTGCCCCTCCGTGCCTCGCCAAGGACACTGCCGTTGAGCTGCGCAGTACCAAGGTTGTTGCCGTTGAGCCGCGCAGTGCCAAGGTTGTCGCCAAGGGCGCTGCCCCACCCCGCCTCGCTAAGGGCGCTGCCCCACCGCACCTCGCCAAGGGCACTGCCCCACCGCACCTTGCCAAGGGCGCTGCCCCACCCTGCCCAGCTGCTGCCATGGAAACCGCCATCTCCACTACCCATTGTTGGCAGTTTCCAGCTATAGCCGCGCCAAGGAGGGTTTGGGGGTTTGCCAAAGTTGACTCTCCCATCCCTCACAGCCGCAAAGTTGGGCTTGTTTCTGGTCAACCAAGCCAAGAAACTGCACATATTGGCACCACTGTTGCTGCCCCAGAAGGCACCATCCGTATGGAACCCTTGCCTCTGGGGTTCATATATGCCTCGAATGGGACAGTGATCAGGTGTGGGGACCTCCGAGTGTTCCCAGACATTCAGAGCGCCCGAAGATTGCTCCTCGAGGACAGTGTTTTGCCAAGCTCTATCAACCACTCACCAGAAGATCAGGATCCCTACACGGTACAGGGACTCATTATGGACCCTCCTACTGCCCGTCGGTTGGCTTTAGCTGTCCGGGGGTCGGCTCTTAACCCTTTCGCTGCTGAGGCTTTTCACACCTCTGTGCTGAGGTCATTTTTACCGGTTTTGCTCATCATGTTTAAACGTGTTTTGAAGGCTTATTTTAGTATATGACCCAGACATATTATATATCGTTCTTTGCGTCAGACTCGGTAGATTCATAATATGTCATTATTATATGTATACGTCATGACCTGTCTGTATATTATAACAAAAAATGCAATAAAATATGTATTTTCAATAATTTACAATGTGTAAAGTGGTTTTTTTTCACATTTTAACATGCGAGCAATTGCGGTTATATTTTGTATGGGGTGCACTTGTTAAAAAAATTAGAGATGGGGTCTCGTTACATTTTTTTTTTGGGGAAAATTACACAATTTTTAACAAACGCACCGCATACAAAAATCGTTAGTGAAGCATCATTGTTCACATTATAATTGAAATGGGAACAATATTGCTGCATTAACGAATCAAAAAAAAGAAAAAAAAATGTTTTGTTTTTTTTTTTATAATTTTTTTTTAAATATATTTTTTTTTTTAATTTTTTTTTTTTTTTTTTTTAAAAATTCACAGTAGTGTTTGCTATCGTTGGAACGGCCATGCTCTGGCCGATCCAACCATACCAAACTTTAACTCCTAGCTGCCACGGATCGGGAGATAGGGAGTTCATTGGAACTCCCTATCTCCACCGTTGGTGGCAGTTAGGGGTTAACTCTAGGACTGGCGTCATCGTGCTATGCACGATGATGCCAGTCCTCAGGGGGAGTTCCCGGAGGCTTGGCCGACATCCAAGATGTTGGCCAGCTCCGGGAAAGGATCACGAACTGGCGCTTTTCAGCGCCGATTCGTGATCCGGCTCCCCAGGGGTTAATGCCAGGTACCATTTGGAAGGGCAGGCTGTGCCCTTCCAAATGGTGCCTGCGTTAACCCCCGCAACGCCGCCGATCGGGAGGGAGAGAGGTCCGAAGGACCTCCCCCCTCCCTTTCAGGCGCCTCCTCCGCACATGCGGGGGGGGCGCCTGAATTAGGTGTAATCGCGCTGCCGCGATGACACCTAATTTCATTGGCGGCGGTTCCAGATGCTGGGCTGACATCAAGGATGTCAGCCCGCACCGGGGGGGACAGCGATCGGCCGTAACCCGGCCGAACGCTGACCCCAAAGGGAGGACGCGCTCAGCGCGTCCTCCGCACAGCAGGAGCCATGTGGAGGACGCGCTGAGCGTGTCCTCCGCATGGAAGTGGCTAAGGGGGGAGTAGTGTCAGGATCGCAACGCTCTGGCCCCCGTCACCCACGCCAACCCTGCACCATGAACAATGCACGTTCCTAGACCTTCTGTGTGTTCTCAGCATCCTAGCCCTAGAACCTCACCTGACCTCACCTTCCCTTGATTATCCCACTATATCAGGAAGCTACGCCCTCCAGAATTGACTTCCACATTGAAGTTGCTGACTGCAAACCTATCTGCCAAAGCTCCCTGAAACCTCCTGACAATCTCCTGAATTCTCTACCAAAGACTCCAAGGACCCTCTGTTATTATCTGGACTTTCATCGCTTCCATATACCGGTGCCCCCCATCTAAGACTCCCCGTGTACCAGACCCCTTGCTGAACCCTGACCACTCTATTGCCTGTTCCTTGTCTGATTCTATGCTACCGTGTTTATTTACAATAAACACCCTTTGTTATCCTGAACCTGCCTCCATCACTGCATCCTGGGCTCACAACCCCATCCTACTACACCAACCGCAGTCTACACTTGACAGTGTGCTTCAAAGGAGGAGAAGGAGAGAGATGGGGAGGAGGGAGATGCTGGTAGGTACAGGTGGGAGAGAGCAGGATTCCGACCCCACCACCATGTCTCTAACCCAGTCTGGGAGTATGGCTGAAGTGTAGACCGCCATATGTGAAAGCAGCAATGGAAGCACATGGAGTATACTCGATATCAGGGCACCAGCAAGTGCTTTGAAGATTGAGTATACTTGATCTTGGTTTTTAAATGGTTAGAATGCTTTTACGGGTTGAATTATAATATCAGCTTTAAAGAGCTATTAATTCTAACCATTATAGGGCTCTATTACATTCTTCGTGCAAACGTTAACGCGTGCGCAAAAACGCATTAACGCGAGGGGCAAAACCCTTCGCGCAGAATGTCGTATTACAATGTCCGCGCAAAAAATGCACATTAACGTCTACCGCGGGTGAACCCTTTGCGAGCGTAATGTACTTCGCGCATCCTATACTTAACATTGTGAGCGCAAATGCGTTTGTAATACCATCTGCGTACCAGTGCACAATCTATGCGCAGTTTGTAACGCACAGCCTTTGCGCGCATAATTTTAGCAACTCCTAGAAACTGGTGTTAATGGCAAATTCTATCAACCTGGCCGAAACCAAATACACCAGCCCAAAAAAAGAAACACAGCAAAGTATAGTTACATATTCTACACATACCCAAACAATAAAATTGAAAAGTTGTGCGTGTTTTTATTATTGCTGCAGCATATATACTCAGATTGATTTTGACAGGCGCAAAAACCTAACGGGAGACAATTGTGGTTCTTAATTCTGATTGGCTGAATCGAGTGAAAAAACTGTCCGCACACCGATTTCTACGCGCAACTTTAATGCGCGCGTGTTTTTGCGTGTCTTTTTTACGCGCGTTATTTTTTGATGGATGAAATAATGCGCGAGGATTGTAATGCCAAAGTTAATTTACGCGCGTTAACGTTTAACGCTTCACACAAAAATAAACGCGTTTACCGTGCATTTTTGCGTGAAGAATGTAATAGAGCCTATAATGTGCCGAAGCTGTTATCTGTTGAGAGAATTCATAAAATTTTACAGACAAAAAAAGTGTGGTTTTTTTTTCATATTTTAGGATTCCTCTAAAAATGTGTAGGCCACTGTAATTTTGGCGAATTTGGAGTCACTGAAGCAGTTATCGGACATCAGCAAAAACTGCCGAATTGCGCCAATAAACGCCAAATTGGCAATCAGCAAATTCCACCAAACTGTAAAAATGTAAAGAAAAAGGAAGCCCACTATTCTCCTCAAAGGAGTTTCAATCAATAACAATGTGTTTAATTGATAAAAAAAGGTCCTTTAAAAAAAAAATGTAAAAAGGTCTGTTACAAAATTATAAAAGCCTTTAAAAAAAAGTGTCGGCTAAATAAAAACAAAAATAATCAAAAGGGTCTTTTAAAAAATAAAAAGAGTATTTGCAAAAATGAAAAATAAAAAATGGTCTTCAAAAGAAATTATTACAGTGAAACCAATGGAATTTGCCTGTTTATACCTGTCGAATTGAAATACCAAAAATCAGGGCATTTTGCCTGAATTACAGCTGCAGTTACAGTTACGAGTTTTTATAAAGAGCTAACAAGTTACGTAGCGCTGTACAATTTTGGTGCAATTCGAATAGAAGACAACTGGGACAACTTCAGTGCCACCGAATTGCGGCAAATTGCACCGTATTTTGCTGTCAATTAGCATGTATTTGGCGAATTGACAGCTTAGTGAACAGATGAATTGCCACAAAATTGCACTGAATGGTGAAATTGATTGTTTGGTGCAATTTGGGGCCAATTCGGAGGTTAGTGAATAACCCCTAACCATGTTAATAGTTGAGTGTTTAACCCCTTCACTACTGATTTTGAGATATCTTGATCTGAAGATCTGCAGCCCAAAAGCAAATGAAAGTATTTTGCCGCAAATAAATTTCCTTTGCTTTTGGGCTGCAGAAGGTGTTTAGCCCTGTGGTCATTACACCCAAATAGCTAAAACTGTAAAATCGGCTGAAGAATTCCCTGAAATCAGACATTCAACAAGCCGATACGGGGGGGCACGAGCTGCGGGTGTAACTCAATTTGGCAGCAGATGACACCAATGGGAATATGCCCAAATATTTCTTACTGTATAATTAGAAAACCAGTCTTCATTGCTGAAAAATAGCAACCAAGACATACAGGGTTATTCAGAGAAAGGTGAAAACCAGGAGAACTGGCAGGAGAAGAGAACAATCTAGACCTGTGTTTCCCAAAGCTGTCCGCGGGACTCTCAACCAGGCCTGATTTTGCAGATCACCTTGGGGAAATACAGACTGAATCCTGCAATCACTGAGCAGCAAATCATATCGCCTGTGCTGTGCTTCACATATCTGGCAAACATGGCGAGGCAGAGGGTCCCGAGGACAGGTTTGGGAAACACTGATCTAGACCAAATAGCCGATTTGGAAAGTGAGTTAAATGGGAGAATTTTTCTGGTTTGGCTATTTTGACCTAGAATTTTCACTTCTCCAGTCATTCTCCTGAGTTTCACCTTTCTTTGAGTAGACCTGATAGAGATTAAGGAGTTTTAGATACTGTTTTATTTACAGGGTTATTCAAAGAGATCTGAATTGTGGCCGAAAGGTAACCAAAAAGTGAAATTCAGCGTACGGTTACCTTTCCTGGCCATTCGGCTATTCAGAGAGCAGGCAGTTCGCCAAATGTTGGCGAATTGCCTGCACATACGGTGCCTGTTCGTTGCCTGTTCGAGGGCAGTGAAATCCCCATAGACAAGCAATGCTTAGTCTATTCAGAGAACAAAAACCAGCAGTGAAAAGTTGCTGAATTGCCCTGCTGTTCGGTGGTTTCATTCGGCAGGTTTATTCAGGAGAATCCCATAGGCTTCAATGTTAAAAATATTCCCGTTTTAATTCAATATCTAATAAACCGTTTATTATAATATTCTGCAGTAAAAAGTCTCTTTATTTATAGATTTTTTAGGATCATTTAGCCATTTTCGGGATTTTTTTAGCGAAAAGTTTGTTTCTGTTTTTTTTTTATAATCGCTTTTTCCTCTTTCTGTAACAGCCCTTTTTATTATCATTCATTGGATCTTATATGTAAATTTCAGACATTTTCGTTCTGTAGTTTCTTTGCAAACAGCGTTTCACTTTTCAAACATTCAGGCTGGGGTCAGACCAGCGCACTTTTAACGTGCGTTCTGGCGCACATAATTACGGCCGCACTAGCAGCAGATGACGGGCAATGACGGCCAATATACGAAGTACGGTCGCACGAAAGTCCGGCCGCGCAACGCAAGTGGAAAACGAACGCATTTTTTCGAGAACGCTGAACCGCTAGTACTGACGTACTGAGTGCGCAGCTGCGGCATAGCGGCGTGTGTGCGTGATTAGGAGATGTCAGACACTGCTAATGTCCAGCCTACATAACGTCCAGACGCAAAAAGAGTTTTATTGACGATCCGAAAAAATCACGCACGAAAAATGCGCATCGTATGACCGTTTTCGCGCACTCCGTGAAAAAATACGTCAATTCGTTTGGATGCACTTTTTTACGTTCGCGTGTAAAAATGCTTTCGTTTGACCCTAGCCTTAAACGTAAAGTTGTTTTTTTTTACTCCATTCGTCTGCGGTGTTTTTTCCGGTGGGTGCTCTGCTCTGTGATCGGCGGCTGCTCGGGTTTCTCCGGCGTGTTCGGTGGGGTTAATCCAGATGTTTTTGCGGGTTTCAGTGTGCGTTCGCTGGGTTTTGCGTTGAGTGTTCGTCGGGTTTGCGGCGGCTTTTCCCTGCACTTCGATGGCCCTGTGGTGCTTGCTGAATACACCGCAGAGTCGCCGAAATGGGATCGCCGAATCTCACTGAATTGAAGAGAACGAATAGTCACCGAACGTGCGGTGACTTTTCGATTCTCTTTGAATAACGCTGATATAAAATGTATTTGAGTCTGGCTACAGAGAAGAACATATTTCAGCACCGAGAACAGGGGGATTACATAACTTTTTTTAACAGTAATCTAAGTAATTAATTCATCCTTTTCACATTCCGAAATAACGAATCAAAACGAAATAATGAATTAAAACAAAATAACGAAACGATACAAAATACGAATTAGTAATCTTCCGAAATAACGAATTGATCCAAAATGCAAATCACAGTAACATTAGGAACGCACCAAAAGAACTAAAGAACCGTAACGAATCAATCCGAAACAAAACAAAATATTTTTTTCCGTTGTGCACATGTCTACCGCATTCCAGCAAGTGGCCACTGGCTTGTGTAAGTTCTAATGCATCTCCGCCCAGGGCCTGCGGCTGCTCTCTCGTCAGATATTGCATCTTACATTACACACAATGCAATCGTTATCACTGTTTCGCTTTTTTAAAAATATGACCTATAAACTCCATTCTATGTCCAATGCTACACAGTGTAACGGTTATGGGGTGGTCTGAGACCAGTAATGCAGGGGTTCACAAGTATACAGACAGGAGAGACCAGGATTCTGGGAGAAACTGGGAATGTTCCTTGGGGTGGTAGACAGAACACAAGGGGGATTCTAGGCAAAGTACAAGTGAGTATTCCAAGAGAGTGGTCAGGACTTGGGGTGGGCTGCCAGTTCGAATCGGTTCGAAGTTCGATTCGAACATTGGCTGTTCAAAAATTTGCGAACTTCAAACTTTTAAAAATGCTTAAAAGATCCTAAAAAATCTAAAAATAAAGAGACTCTTTACTGCAGAATATAATAATAAACAGTTTATTAGATATTGGATAAAAACGGGAATATTTTTAACATTGAAGCCTATGGGATTCATAAACATTTCCCATTCCTTGTTGGTCAAACATTTCCCACTCCTTGTTGGTCAAACATTTCCCACTCCTTGTTGGTCAAACGTTTCCCACTCATTGTTGGTCAAACGTTTCCCACTCATTGTTGGTCAAACATTTCCCACTCCTTGTTGGTCAAACATTTCTCACTCATTGTTGGTCAAACATTTCCCACTCATTGTTGGTCAAACATTTACAACTCATTGTTGGTTAAATAGTTCCCATGGCTTCAAATCGCGTTTAAACATGAGCAAAAGCAGTAAAAATTAGCTCAGCATACAGCGGTGAAATGGCTCAGCACTCAGCAGTTAAATGGTTAAAAACTTTTGTTTTTAAAAAATGTCATTGTTTCGTGTCCCCTAGGGCAGTACCCAGACCCCCATACACCTTTATGGCCAATATCCTGCATATATGCCCTCTTGGAGGGGACCTTAATTTTCGATCGTTCGAGCCCCATTGACTTGCATGGTGTTCGAATTGTGTTCGAGTTTGCGGTCTAACTTTTTCAGATGTTCAAGTTCGAATGCGAACCGAACACGGGGTGTTCGGCCCATCACTAGTCAGGACGGTCCGTTGGTCAGAGGCTGGCAGAAGGCGGTGATCGATGGGCAAAACAGGGGGTCTGGTACACAGGTCAATAGGTATTCTTTGAGCTTCAGGAGGGTCAGACTAGTTTGGAACACAGTTGAAACGTTAATGCTGAAGCATTGCTGGGAGAGAGGAGTAGACCTTAATTCGGCAGAAAGGTGCGGTTATGTTTGCTGTGTTTTAACTGTTTTATGGTATCAGTACTGAGGGCAGCACTTTACATGTGCTGCCTGAGCATGGAAAGGCGGGCACGGTGCAGTCAGCAGCGGAGGCATTAGACACAGTGAGGAACAAGTGCAATAAAGGACGTGGTTGGGGCAATTTACAAAACAAAATATCACTAAATGGATGCTGTCACATATAGAGTAAAATATTTTCTTCGCTAAACAGACATGTACATGTAAGATATCAGCAACACGAAATGAACACAATAAGAACATTTCAATTTTTGGTGGTAGTGGCTCTTTCAGACCAATCCATCCCCTGATGGGATAACGCCTGTAAGGTGCACCTGGCTGCACATGTGTGCTTTAACATATCTAAGGATTGAGCATTATGCCTTACTTTATTTAAATAAGTGTGTGTGTGTGTGTGTGTGTGTGCACGCGCACTAACGTGTGTGTTGTGCTTCCTTTGATTTGATATGCATGAAGAACATCTAAGCTTACTGGTGTTATATTCAAAACCACTCTATACCAAAGGCGAATCTATAAATACTAGTATGATTATTATCAGCAGAGAAAACCCCTTGCAAAGATGCCTTTCATTATTTGTTTTTTATCTGAATGAACTGCACATGTTTCCTATTTTCCAGCTATAAAGGCTCAAATGACTGTCAACACAAGAAACTGGTGGCTTGACTGTTCAGCAGATCAAGTGTGCCACCTTGTGGAAATCTTTGTCATTGCAGGTAAGATTTTTATTCCTTTCAGCTTCAGGGTTTATTATCATTTAAATAAAAATTGTAAAGATTGAATACCTTGAAATCCACATGCTCTGACATATTTCTGGCATAGCTACCATATATGTAAATAGAGAAATTACATACACAATCCCCTTTGCTCCACTTCAAAAAGAAAACAGAAACAATAATTAAGTTTAATATATAATAAAAAAATTAAGAATGCCAAAATAAAAATATCCTAAATTAACACATATAAGAACCCAACACAAACTCCAGTCATGACAGAGGCACGACAAGTATCATAACAGAGATACGACAAGTATCACGACAGAGACACGACAAGTATCATGACAGAGACACAACAAGTATCATGTAGAGACACAACGAGTATCACGACAGAGACACAATGAGTATCACGAAAGAGACACGATGAGTATCATGACAGAGACACGATGAGTATCACAACAGGGACACGACAAGTATCAACACAGAGACACGACGAGTATCACGAGTCACGACATAGACACGACAAGTATCATGACAGAGACACGACAAGTATAATAACAGAGACACAACAAGTATCATAACAAAGACACGATGAGTATCACGACAGAGACACGATGAGTATCAACACAGAGACACGACGAATATCACGAGTCACGACAGAGATACGAGAAGCATCATAACAGAGACACAACAAGTATCATGACAGAGACACGACAAGTATCATAACAGAGACACAACAAGTATAACAAAGACACGATGAGTATCACGACAGAGACACGATGAGTATCATGACAGAGACACAACAAGTATCACGACAGACACAATGAGTATCACGACAGAGACACGATGAGTATCACGAAAGAGACACGATGAGTATCATGACAGAGACACGATGAGTATCACAACAGGGACACGACAAGTATCAACACAGAGACACAAAAAGTATCACAACAGAGACATGACAAGTATGATGACAGAGACATGACAAGTATCACGACAGAGACACAACAAGTATCACGAAAGAGACAAGACAAGTATCATAGCAGAGACATGACGAGTATCACGACAGAGACACGACAAGTATCACAACAGAGACAAGACAAGTATCACGACAGAGACATGATGAGTATCATGACAGAGACACGACAAGTATCATTACAGAGACACAACAAGTATCACGACAGAGACACAACAAGTATTACGAAAGAGACAAGACAAGTATCATAGCAGAGACAAGACGAGTATCACGACAGAGACACAACGAGTATCACGACAGAGACACAACAAGCATCACGAAAGAGCCACGACAAGTATCATGACAGAGACACAACAAGTATCATGTAGAGACACGACGAGTATCACAACAGAGACATGACGAGTATC
The DNA here is from genome assembly GCA_009667805.1 of Leptobrachium leishanense. Classification (NCBI taxonomy): domain Eukaryota; kingdom Metazoa; phylum Chordata; class Amphibia; order Anura; family Megophryidae; genus Leptobrachium; species Leptobrachium leishanense. Next base: position 128,985,566 of record CM019070.1, on the reverse strand, counting down.
ATGACAGAGACACAACAAGTACTACGACAGAGACACAACAAGTACTATGACAGAGACACAACAAGTACTACGACAGAGACACAACAAGTATCATGACAAAGACACGTCAAGTATCATGACAGAGAGATGGCAAGTATTATAACTCCTTATGTTTTTTTATGTAGCTTTTAAAGGTAAGATCTAGCATTACAAAATTCACTGTAGATATAAGACTCTAATTTATTGGTGCCAGAAGGAAAGCATAGTTTGCTCCTGGCTGTAAGACCTCTTTCACAGTGTGCCAAAACCCCATTCTACCCTTTCAAGACCTCCAAGCATGTATTATTATGGGTATTGATGGAGTAAGTTATGAATAAGTGAGAATGTTAACGTATGACAATAGGGACAATATGAGAGGGGACGGGGTCCACCTAAGATATAGGGTTGGATATTGTCCTTACTGGTTTGGTGGGTGGTATTGAGCGGGGACTGGCGGCGGGAGGGCACATGAGTTCACATGGAGATTTTCCTACAAGCTTTATTTAATGAAGGGTTTAAACCCTCACTACAAAGTGATTTTCCTTACACCCCCAGGAACACTTTTTCATTAATTATATTAATTATACAGTAAAAAAAGCATTGCAAATAAACACAATATTCCACAGTTGGTGGTAATTTAGTGTTTCGATATGTAATCGTTAGCACTAGGAGATGTAAGTTTAATGTCCAGCATTCATATGGGATTCCTGGCGCTACACTGGGGTGAAATCAGTTAGTGCCACGCAGCTTACTGAACTTTGCACATCCTATCTTGTTTCGATAAGTGAGGTATTAGAAAGTGCAGACGCAAATTACCGTCGGGACGTGGACCTCCAAACTTTAGCATCTCCTAAAAGTTGATGTTAAATGATTCTGCAATTGGAAAATCACTTAACACCACCATTAAATGCCATACTCACCTCTCATCTCATGGCGAAAAGGGTGGCTCGATCTGCTGCTTCTTCTGGCCGCGAGTCAAGTGAGACTGGGAACAAATAGATCCCAGTCTCCCTCTGTGATCATGCAGCGGCACTGCGTGATCTCACAAGAGTGAGATCGTGCAGGGCTTGCGGTCCAGAAGCACAACCTTCCATGGAGTCCTTTGGACTCCAGGAGGTGATACTTGCCATGGTGCAGAAGTACGGGGTTAGCAATGTGTTCCGGGGCGAAGTGCTGAGCTAGAGCCAGCCACAGAATAACACATTAACATGGGGAGTTACAGGAAAATATGCAGGCGCGGATTTCCCAATTCGCGTCCCCATGTTAGCTTTAGGATTGTAATAGTGCCCAATGTGTTTCTTAATGCAATAGAACTATTCGGCGGGCAGATTTTTCCATCTGTTGCCAAAAAGGGCTACTGCAGCTGGGGCTCTGTGCTATGTTTTAGACAGTCCACAGACTTCTCTCTGTTGACACAAACACACACTTTCCCAATCATGAAGTCCCTGCACAAACATCTTGACCTGCTATGCACTGCATCGCAACCAGGGGTCACGTCAAGGGGGAACTCAGGGGAAAGCAGTTCCTCCACTATTTCTGCTGAGGTAACTGAGTTCCCATTTGTCCCACACAATAAAATGTATTGTATTGCAAAGAAATATTGTGATACAGCAACCACTCACGATACTTGGTTCCAGACAAACAACAAAGTCCTCTGGGATATAAACAGCCAAAGACTTGAAGTTGTGCAGATGAGAGGTCTTTTTATTCCAACATAAACAAACGCCACACTTGGCTTTGAATCACTATTGCAGGTAATTAAAAAAAAACACACAAACAAAATCCTAGCTCAATTAGAGCATTTACGAAACATACAGCAATCCAGACTATCCAGGTAACAATCTAATAATCAAAAGAAAATCACATCTTTTCTGAGAAGGGTTTGTGCTGATTAAAACACTGCTCTCCAGGATTAAGCAGTCTGAGAAGTTAGCTGTTGCTTAATTAATAAATTGGCGAGAGGTGTGCGAGAGGATAGAGGCCATGGAGGATTCTGAGTCCTAAAAATCTTCCCTCGATTACTCTCCCTGACATTCTGCTACCCAATCCAAGCACGCTGTCACAATTTATATATATACATGTATCTCACATAAAGGCTGAGTGCACTGCTCTATTCCAGTTTGTAAAGTGTGATCTGCAAAGAGTTAATCATGAATAATACATTTTTAACCCCTCATGTGACATACATAGGAGAGGTGACCGGATGTCCAACAAAACCACCCTTCCAGTCTGTTAACCACTTCGCTGCGGAGGACGCGCTCAGCACGTCCTGCCGCAGGAAGGGTTGGCTGCGGAAGACGCGCTGAGCGTGTCCTCCCAAAGCAGCCTGCGATCGGCCGGATTCCGGTCGATCGCTGTGCCCCCCGGTGCGGGCTGACATCTTGGATGTCAGCCCGTCACTCTGGGACAGCCGTGGGCACAATAGATGTCATTGCGGCGGCGCGATGACATCTATTTCAGGCGCCCCCCCGCGTGTGCGAAGGAGGCGCCTGAAAGAGAGGGGGGAGGTCCTACGGACCTCTCTCCCTCCCTATCGCCAGGGGCCTGAGCTTAATGCCAGGCACCGTTTGGAAGGGCACAGCCTGCCCTTCCAAACGGTACCTGGCATTAACCCCACGGGGGCCGGATCACGAATCGGCGCCGAAAAGCGCCGGTTCATGATCCTTTCCCGGAGCTGGCCGACACCTTGGATGCTATGAACGATGACGCCAGTCCTGGAGTTAACCCCTAGCTGCCACCAATGGTGGAGATAGGGGGATCCAATGAACCCCTTATCTCCCGATCCGTGGCAACTAGGGGTTAATGTTTGATATCGTTGGATCGGCCAGAGCATGGCCTTTCCAACGATACCAAACATGACCATGAAAAAACTTTTTTAAAAAGATAAAAATTAAAAATAAAAATTAAAAATAATATAAAAAATAACAATAAAAAAAAATAAACAAGTTTTTTATTTTTTATTTGTTTTGTTAATGCAACAATATTGTTCCCATTTAATTTATAATGTGAACAATGATGCTGCACTAACGATTTTTATATGGGGTGCGTTTGTTAAAAATAGCAAAATTTTCCCCCAAAAAATGTAACGAGTCCCCATTTCAAATTTTTTTAACAAGCGCTCCCCATAGAAAATATAACCGCAAAAGATCGCATGTTAAAATGTGAAAAAAAAACACTTTACACGTTGTAAATTATTGAAAATTCTAATTTTATTGCATATTTTGTTATAATATACAGACAGGACATAACGTATACATATAATAATAACATATTATGAATCTGCCGAGTCTGATGGAAAGAACGATATATAATATGTCTGGGTCATATAATAAAATAAGGCTTCAAAACGCGGTTAAACATGATGAGCGAAACCGGTAAAAATGACCTCAGCACAGAGGTGTGAAAAGCCTCAGCAGCGAAAGGGTTAAGAGATTTGTGATATCACAGTAATCATTAAAACATTAAACCCAATGCTAATCCCTGTGAACTGTAAGAATTCATATAGATCAACAAATAACGACACTGACAAACAAATTACAACTTGTCGTGCATTTAACGATAATAACATTCTAGGGCCAAATTACAATCTTCGCACAAACTTTTAACATTAACGCGAGTATGCCGTATTACAATGTCAGCGCAACAAACGCGCGTAATCGTCTATTGCGGGTGAACCTGCGCGAACCCTGCGTGAACGTACTGTACTGCGCGCGTCCTATACTTAACATTGTGAGCGCAAATGCGAATGCGCGCTGGTACGCAGATGGTATTACAATCTATGCTCAGTTTGTAACGCACAGCCATTGCGCGCATAATTTTAGCAATTCGTAAAAGCTGGTGTTAATGGCAAATTCTATCAACCTGGCTGAAACCAAATACAACAGCCCAAAAAAAAAACGCAGCAAAGTATAGTTACACATTCTACATATACCAAACCAATAAATTCGAGAAGTTATGCGTGCATTTATTATCGCTGCAGCATATATACTCAGATTGACTTTGGCAGGCGCAATTTCTTAACGTGAGATAATTGTGGTTCTTAATTCTGATTGGCTGAATCGCGTGAAAAAAAACAGTCCGCACACTGATTTCTGCGCGCAACGGTACTGCGCGAGCATTTGTGCGCGTCAGGTTTACGCGCGTTATTGATCGACGGACAAAAAAATGCGCAAGGATTGTAATTCCAGCGGTGATTTACGCGCTTTAACGTTTAAAGCTTGGCGCACAAATTCACGCATTGCGCGAGCATTTTTACGCGAAGATTGTAATTTGGCCCTATTGTTTTAGGCTGGGGTCAGACCAGCGCACTTTTAACGTGCGTTCTGGCGCACTTAATTACGGCCGCACTAGCAGCAAATGACGGGCAATGACGGCCAATATACGAAGTACGGTCGCACGAAAGCCTGGCCGCGCAACGCAAGTGGAAAATGAACGCATTTTTTCGAGAACGCAGAACCGCTAGTACTGACGTACAGAGTGCGCTGCGTCCGCTAGCGGCGTGTGTGCGTGATTTGGAGACGTCAGGCACTTTTTTACGTTCGCGTGTAAAAATGCTTTCGTTTGACCCTAGCCTTATGGTTTCAGTTTTACTCGTTGTCTTTCGGTCGGTGTTTATTTTATATATTTTATTCTATTGAATCAATGTTCGGTTTTAATATTAATCATAATTAAATGTAAAGAATATTAAAAAAACTTGCTTTGTGTTTCCAGTGCGGTGCAATAAAAAAATGAATATTATTAACAAAAAATTAAGAAAATAAAATAAAATTAAGATTCGGTAGCAAAAAATGTGTAATCAGAAGAAACCTGTAGTATTTAATGGGTTAAGGCCATGCACTGCCTTCCGGTTAGTCACTCGTGATGTGATGCTGAATACTATATCGGTCTTGCGCTTGTCAAATCTCATATAGTTTTAAAATATTTGCACTTCAGAACCGAATCTGAGTTTACACTTGGGAACACGATCCTTTGTTCTACCAATACACTGAAAAGAGTAAACTTTGCATTTCCTTCAGCAAACTGAGATTTCCCAGTCATCTTTTTGGGGGATTTTTTTTTTCCACATTTCCTCAGGGTGACCTTAACATTTTGCCTCAGAAAAAAAAAAAAATGGTTACTATTCAACTTCAGCATAAATATGCAAAATCACCAACAAGAAAGAGCGTTTGTATTTCTAGACGTTAGAGAGTTTTCAATAGATTGTTGTTTATAGCGTTTTGTCGAAATCTATTGCATCGCTCACACTACCGTATGTGCATAATATTAAATTAACATCTGTATAAAGGGACCGAGTTGTGAAAGTCGACTGCAGGAAAGGAAATCTGAATGAAGACGGCTCGTTGAGAATTTTGATATTTAATGATGCAATAAGAACAGCTTTAGGACACCTAGGACCTTTACATTAAAAGAGCCAAATCCACTATTGGTCTTTTCAAAAAATAAAATAAGGCCACGCAGTTAAAAAGAGGGTAATGATGAGACGGTGGGCGAGAGTACCTGCTGAGGTAGGGAAACAGAAAGGACCCCGACACTGTAACATGTCACACACCCCCAGTCCCTTCACATAGGGGTTTGGGTCGAAATCCCTACACCCAGGTTTCCTAATGCCAAAATCCCGACGGCCAACTTCCCTACATAGACAACTCCCTGACGGCCAACTTCCCTACACGGCCAACTTCCCTACACAGACAATTCCCTGACGGGCAACTTCCAGACATCCAAAATCCCAGCGGCTAACCCAAACCCTACTCCCTAACCCCCCTAAACCTAGCCCTAAACCTAACCCTAACCCCCTAAACCTAGCCCTAACCCATAACCCCTAAATCTAACTTAACCCCCCTAAATCTAACCCTCCTAAATCTAGCCCTAACCCTAACCCCCCTAAATATAACTCTAGCCCCCTAAATCTAACCCTAACCCCCTAGATCTAACCCTAACCCCCTAAATCTAGCCATAACCCCCTAAATCCACCCCTAACCCCTGTAAATCTAGCCCTAACCCCCCTAAATCTAACCCTAACCCCCTAATTCTTGTCCTAACCCTAACACCTCTAAATCTAACCCCCTAAATCTAGCCCTAACCCCCCTAAATCTAGCCCTAACCCCCCCCAAACCTAGCCGTAACCCCAACCCCCCTAAACCTAGCCCTAACCCCCCCTAAACCTAGGGTTAGGGTGTTAGTTTTAGGGTTAGCCGCTGGGATTATGGATGTCTGGAAGTTGGCCTTGTAGGGCAGTTGGGATGTCCAGGACTTGTCCTGTCTGGAAGTTGGCTGTCGGGATGTTGGCATTAGGGAACCTGGCTGTAGGGATTTTGTCCGGCACCCTTCACATAGATATCTTTTCTCCCTCACACAGGGCTGCCATGAGATATCTTATCCCTTGGTGCTCCATAATTAACCATGGGCCAAGACCCCTCCCCAAGCACCTCACCCCACGCTGCCCCAACCTTCCCTGGCATGCCACACCCACTTCTGATAACACACATAAACATTTTGGACATAAATGTTGGCTGTGTGTGTTGTTGCCTGTGTGTGTGGTATGTGTAATGTGTTTGGGTGATATATATGAGGTGAGTGTACTGTATATGTGCGATGTATTTAATTTGTGTTGTGTGTTATGCTCTGCGGGATATGTGTGATTCATGATATGTTTGTGTGATATGTAATATGTGTGATATGTGCTGTGCAGTGCGTGTTATGTGTAATGTGTGTTATGATATGTATGCAGATTTTTCATATGTATAATCAGTGTGGTGTGTGTATGATATGTGGTATTTTGTTATGTGTAATGTGCACTGCTGTGTAACATGTGATGTGTGTGTAATGAGTTATAATAGTGTGTGATGTGTGTGTGTGTGTAATATTTGCAGTGTCAGTGTAATGTGTGATATGTGTGCATATTTTTCATATGTGTAATCAGTGTGGAGCATGTGCGATATATGTGATGTTTGTGTTATGTATAATGTGTTGTGTAATGTGTGATTATGTGTGTGTAATATGTGTAATGACTTATATTAGTGTGTGCGTGATATGTGCAGTGGAAGTATGTTTTTGTGTAATGTGTGATTTGTGCTGTGCAGTTTGTGTTATGTGTAATGTGTGATATGTATGCATATTTTTCATACATAATAACCCCTAAAATGACATTAAATACGGTAATAAACAGAGTGGCATGTAGCCTACCCAGTAACACCTACAATGCGAGTAATCAAGGGAAAAGATGAGGGGCCACATTACAATCTATGTGCTAACGTTAACGCTCACTTACGTGAGCATTAACGTTAGCCGCGGTGTCTACCGCATCTTACAATCCAAACGCAAATGGGTTAAGTAACCCGTTAGCGTTTGGTACCTTGTAGGCTTGTGCACCGATTTTTTTTTCGGTTCGATTCGGTTCGATTTTTCGGATGTTTAAACTTTTCGATTCGGCTCGTTTCGACCGATTTCTGTTTCGATTCGGTTCGGTTCGACTCGTCTTTCGGGTACATTTTGTTTTCGGAATATCGACCATTTTTCGTATTTTTCGTGTCACTTTACTCGTTTTTTGTATCGACTTTTCGTGATTTCGGAAATTTTCGTTTTTCGGAATTGTACATGTTTTCGGAATATCGACCATTTTTCGTATTTTCGTGTCACTTTGCTCGTTTTTTGTATCGACTTTTCGTGATTCCGGAAAGTTTCGTTTTTTCGGAACGTCTGTTCTCCTCGTTTCAGAGCAATAAATTTTGATTTGACACATTTCAAGTCCATTCGAAAATTCCGAAAATATTTTGTTTCGGCTCGGAAAACTTTTCGGATCTGACATTTTCGGATCTAAAAATTTTCAGAAAATCGGCCGCATCCGAAAACACGAATCAGGAAATTTCGTGAAAATTCCGAAATTCCGAAACCCCAAACGCACATCCCTAGTACCTTGCGCTTTTCAGCGCGACGTTACTGCACTTTGCGCTCCCTATAGTTAACATGGGGAGCGCAAAGTGTTAATCAGCATTAGGATTACAAAGTCCTAACGCTGATTAACGTCCGGCTCTGGTTAGCGGAAAGTTAACCAGAGCCAGGACCTAGTGTTAACGGATTTTGCTTCTGCAGAATCCGTTAACATCAGCCCAAAAAAAGAAGAAAGAATCGTACACTCACCTCCTGTCCCGCGGCGAGAAAAAGTTCCTCAGTCTCCCCCTGCATATCACTACGCCGACTGGCCGGATCTCGCGAGGCGAGATCCTGCAGATCATATGTCCACCGGCATCTGGCTCAATGGAGTCCTATGGACTCCATCGAGTGGATGCTCGCGGCTGCGCTCAGCGCTGCCGCGAGCATCCCGGGGTGTAGTGCCCGCTACAAATGCAGGCCCCGTTTTAATGCGGGGATTGTAATGTAACCCGAAATGTATACACTGTGAGGAATGTAGCCTTCCTATTAACCCCTTAAATGCGAATAATCAAGGGAAAAGATAAAATTTATACACTGTGAAGGATGTAGCCTACTCATTAACTCCTAGCATGCTGTAAATCAAGGAAAAAATAAAATGTATGCAGTGAGCTAAAGCCTGCCCATTAACCCTTAATATACAACTAAACCAAGGCAAAAATGAAAGTAATACACAATGTAATATATAGTCTGACCATTACCCCTTTCACTGCTGAGCCATTTGAACCCTGTGAAAAAAATTGTTACATTTTTATTTTATTATTTATTGTTTTTATTTTACACTGAATATGTTTGGGTATCATTGAAAGGCGAGACTCTGCCCTTTCCAATGACAACTCGATCGACCACATACGACGAACGTGGACGGAGACACAATGGTCCGGAGAAGTGGGGGAAACTGGATACTAATCGCTGTTGGGGGGATATGGGGGGCAAGGAATAACCTAGGGGGCAATTGCCCTCCCCCTGGCCCCCTCTAGAGACGCCTATGCACACACCATAAAGCTTGTATTCAGGTGTAAACAGGGGTCAAGTCCTGGGGAAAAAAAGTGAGGGAACTCACCCACGAATTCCACAACCCCTATTACCTGAAGAAAATATATATATATTACTAGTATAGCAGTACGTGGTGATACCATTTTCATTGGGTTAGCATTACATTTAAAAGACAAGCTTTCAAGAGTGTAAACTGGAAACTATACTGATCAGTGAAAGGTATCACTACGTACAGGTATACTCGTGATTGTGGCAACTGGACTAACGCATTTTATATATATATATATATATATATATATATATTCCAGGCACAGACCCCCCCAGAATTATATACACACCGCTGAATCCCCAGAATAATATACACAAAACTGAGCCCCCAGAATAATATACACAGCGCTGAGCCCCATAATATACACAGCACTGAGCCCCCAGAATAATATACACAACACTGAACCCCCAGAATAACATACCCAGCACTGAGCCCCCAGAATAATATACACAGCACTGAGCCCCCAGAATAATATACACAGCGCTGAGCCTCCAGGATAATATACACAGCACTGAACCCCAAGAATAATATGCACAGCACTGGTTATATGGATATATTTTCCCCAGTTCACATGGATATAATTGCCCCAGCTCATATGGGTATATATTGCCCCAGCTCTCATGGATAATGCCCCCCCAGCTCTCATGGATAATGCCCCCAGGTCTCATGGATACTGCCCCCAGGTCTCATGGATATTGCCCCCAGGTCTCATGGATATTGCCCCCAGGTCTCATGGATATTGCCCCCGGTCTCATGGATATGCCCCAGGTCTCATGGATAATGCCCCCAGCTCTCATGGATAGTGCCCCAGGTCTCATGGATAATGCCCCCAGGTCTCATGGATATGCCCCAGGTCTCATGGATACTGCCCCCAGCTCTCATGGATACTGCCCCCAGCTCTCATGGATAATGCCCCCAGGTCTCATGGATATGCCCCCTGGTCTCATGGATATGCCCCAGCTCTCGTGGATAATGCCCCCAGGTCTCGTGGATACTGCCCCCAGGTCTCGTGGATAAAGCCCCCAGGTCTCGTGGATAATGCCCCCAGGTCTCATGGATAATGCCCCCAGCTCTCATGGATAATGCACCCCCAGGTCTCATGGATATTGCCCCCAGGTCTCATGGATATGCCCCAGGTCTCATGGATAATGCCCCCAGCTCTCATGGATAGTGCCACAGGTCTCATGGATAATGCCCCCAGGTCTCATGGATATGCCCCAGCTCTCATGGATACTGCCCCCAGCTCTCATGGATACTGCCCCCAGCTCTCATGGATACTGCCCCCAGCTCTCATGGATAATGCCCCCAGGTCTCATGGATAATGCCCCCAGGTCTCGTGGATAAAGCCCCCAGGTCTCGTGGATAAAGCCCCCAGGTCTCGTGGATAAAGCCCCCAGGACTCGTGGATAAAGCCCCCAGCTCTCGTGGATAATGCCCCTAGGTCTCATGGATAAAGCCCCCAGGTCTCGTGGATAATGCCCCCAGGTCTCATGGATAATGCCCCCAGGTCTCATGGATAATGCCCCCAGCTCTCATGGATAATGCCCCCGGTCTCATGGATACTGCCCCAGGTCTCATGGATATGCCCCAGGTCTCATGGATATGCCCCAGGTCTCATGGATACTGGCCCCAGGTCTCATGGATCTGCTCCCAGGTCTCATGGATACTGCCCCCAGGTCTCATGGATACTGCCCCCAGGTCTCATGGATATGCCCCAGGTCTCATGGATAATGCCCCAGCTCTCATGGATAATGCCCCCCCAGGTCTCATGGATACTGCCCCCAGGTCTCATGGATATGGCCCCAGGTCTCATGGATACGGCCCCCAGGTCTCATGGATATGCCCCAGGTCTCATGGATAATGCCCCAGCTCTCATGGATATTGCCCCCCCCAGGTCTCATGGATATTGCCCCCAGGTCTCATGGATATTGCCCCCAGGTCTCATGGATATGCCCCAGGTCTCATGGATAATGCCCCAGGTCTCATGGATATGCCCCAGGTCTCATGGATAGTGCCCCCCCAGGTCTCATGGATATGCCCCCCCCAGGTCTCATGGATATGCCCCCCCGGTCTCATGGATATGCCCCCCAGGTCTTATGGATATGCCCCCCCAGGTCTCATGGATATGCCCCCCCGGTCTCATGGATATGCCCCCCCAGGTCTCAAGGATACTGCCCCCCCAGGTCTCATGGATATGCCCCCCCAGGTCTCAAGGATACTGCCCCCCAGGTCTCATGGATATGCCCCCCCAGGTCTCAAGGATACTGCCCCCCCAGGTCTCAAGGATATGCCCCCCCAGGTCTCAAGGATACTGCCCCCCAGGTCTCAAGGATACTGCCCCCAGCCCAGCTCACCTTTGCTGCTCCTGCTCCTCTGCCGGCGGCCACGTGCTTCCTGCTTCAGCGGCCGCTGACAGGAAGTGCAGCCGCTCGCCTGGGATCTATGAAACAGCCAGGCGAGCGGCTCCACCTCCTGTCACCGGCCGTTGTAACAGGAGGCACGCGGCCGCCGGCAATGTGCGGCGGCGGCGTTCGGGCTCGGGCCACAGCGGGAACGCTGCGTTCCCGCAGCGTTCCCGCTGTGAGAGAAGTGCGGGAACGCCGTTCCTGCGCGTTCCCGCTCGACTCGAGCCCTGGGTGTAAATCATATTTTTTTTCTCTTAAATTCTATACTTATTGTGACTTATCTCATATTTTTGCTAAAATCTATGTATATATATCTATTAGATTTGAGTGAGTGTTTGTGTTATCTACAAGATCAAAACTGCTAATAGAGGGACAGAAATCTTGATGAAGCAAGCATGGGATAGGCATAAGGCTATCCTAAACAAAAGATAAATCCAGGTAAAGTATCCATGTAATTGGGCAGACTAGATGTTCTTATCTGCCGACATTTTTCTATGTTTCTATGACTTCCCACTTCCCACACTTCTTTTTTTAGGACTTGATCCCTGGTAGAGGGAGGTGTAAATGGACAGGCTTCTCCCTTGATTTACACATTTAGGCTCCTTCCTTGTATGAAGGGGAGTGGGTAAGTTATGGATGGGCCTACTTGCTCATCTCTTTAACCCTTTCACTGCTGGATGAGGTTGTTATATGTGGGGTTTAGGAGGTTATAGGGGAGGTGCTAAAAGGTTTTATTTTTGGGCTTAACAATTGTTACTGGAGCAGATGGGAAAATTCCCTTGATGGCATAAAAAATATTTTTTTGCACAGATTTTATATTCACACACCCATATTTCAAGGGCCAGTTAACCCCCTAGCTGCCAAGTGAAGACAGGGGGATCGTTTGGATCCTTGCATCTCCTGATCCGTGGCAGCTAGAGAGTCATGTTTTATATCATTGGAGGAGAGGCCTGATCATGGCCTTTCCAATGATACCAAACATGACCAGGTTTGTTGTAAAAAAAAAAAATTAAAAAGGAAATGTAAAATAAAAAAAATCCTTTTTTTGAAAAAAAAATTGTCTGGTGGGGTTTAGCTGACATCTAAAAATAATCATCATAAAGTGGTCATAATGAGCTCAGTGCACAGAGGTGAATTAGCAGTGAAGGGGTTAAAAAGCAAAAACATGGAAATATTGGGTATTTCTACTCTCAGGACAAAATTTTGAAACTATTTAGCCGCGGTCTTTTTTGGGGTTGTAGATTTTGGGGATTAAATTTGAAAATGTGTGTTTCATATTTTTTTTATAGTGAATTATAAGATAGGATGGAAATAATGGTATCTTTAGAAAGTCCATTTAATGGCAGGAAAAACGGTATTTAATATGTGTGGGTTGCTTAAATGAGTAAGAGAAAAATTTGACCTAAACACAAACAGCGCAGAAACGTAAAAACAGCAGCGGGCACTATCGGACGGATTTTCGTAAAACCGCCCGGTCACTACGGGGTTAAAGTGTTCCTATTCGATGTCTAATATTAAATCCAGAAAGAATTAAACATAAAGGTATTCATAAAATTCAATCATAAATATTAATTTTAAAGTCTTCCTTGAACGATCTCACTTTACTATGAAATAGCACAAATAGGAAAAAAAAAGGATTTTTGTTTATGTTACCTTTCTGACGATTGCTGCACGACAGCTCCTATCAATCTTAGCCAGCCAGGCAAGAGGAATCTATCAGCTCATCAAAATCTAACATTTTGATTTATAGCGACGTGGCCACTTATATCTCCATTGAACTAGCGTGACGCGCATCACCGGGAGATTAATGCGCGTCTGAATTTAAACTTGGAAATACCCAATTTAAGTGCAAATCCACAAGGTCACCAAATAAATTATGCAGATGGAGAGCTCCTGATAACGCGCATTCCTAATATGATTCAAAGAAAAACAATGACCTTTTCATTAGCGCTCCGGCTATATCTATTACAACACTTGCGCGTACGGGGTGATTTTTCATCTTTCTTTCATTGCATCTCCAATGAATGTTACTGAAACGCTGTAAAATGTTTACAGGCCGTCAGAGGAGGAGGTTTTTCTATTATATCTGTAACCAAAACTAATTATGATAATATTTGCACATACGCCCCCGTGTCCAGAGATGTCATGCACCGGGTACCACCGGCTTAATTATCACGTCAAATATATACTGGTAAAATGTTATGAAATATTTAAATACAGAAGGCTGGGTGAGTTTGCTACATATACAGTATAACCAGAACTAAGTGTATAACACAAATATAATATAGGGCCTTACTCCACTGTTGCCCGTTACAGGGAGCACTTAACCCCTTCACACCCAAAATCGAGTTATCTCGATTGTGCATTATAATGCATTGAAAAACTTTCACTAGCATATCAAAAGACCATTTTCACAACTTTTTAAAGCAAGATTAGTGTGTTCCCTGTGGAGAAACGAAATCCTTTGTTTTATGTCTCTCCAAGCACCCTAGAGAGACATAAAACCAGCTGCAAATAGCAGCCCTATACCTCACTGTAACAAAAAGTTAAAATAGATTACTGCTGCATTACAGCTGCCAGGGAAAGGACAGAATACAAGGAGAGCTGTGGGGTCAATCACCGCTGTACAAGGATAAGATCCAGGGGGTTATAATGACAGAAAATACCTGTACAGTACAGATACGAGGTGTTACTGTAGTCTCCGTATACAGGCATTATGTCACATACAGATAATATTTTTATGTTATTATTATATATTCTAAGCAGGAGATCTGAACATTTTAATTATATATCTTTATCACAGTTACTGTATCTAGTGCTAAGGTCTTTTCTGCCTGTATGATAATAATGCAGACCCCGTTTGAAATTGTGTAAGATATAGGACACCATCTAGAGCTCAGAATCTTACATTTCAACAATATTTCTGTAAAGGATAAACAAATACATGAAAAATTAAAACTGAGCAAATTAACATTATTTTAATTTTGTAACTATCTCAGAATAATAATTTCTGTATGAATCTTCTATTTTACCCCATATTTAATTGTCAACCTCACATCGCATGTTTCAAATAACTAATTATGATGAAAAAATTCAATAAAAATCGCTTGCTAGGGAAGGGGTTAAGGAAAAAAAATAGTTGCAATCCAATATCTCATAGTGCCGCCTTGTTACTGAGTCTCTTCCAACCCAGCTACGATATGTGTGGCTAGAGTCAGAATAATTTGGAGCCACAAGCAAATATCGGTTGCGGTGTTACATTGCGCCACTGGTAGGGACTTCTTTAGTTCATAGGACTCCAAGGGCGACCCAGCCTCACGCTCACGAAAGCTCAGTCGCATAGGGATGGTGGAAGAACAATGGAAACTATTTGCTCCTAGTCATCTGCCGCATACGGCGAGAGGAACTGTCAGATCGCGCTGCCCTCCTAGACCGCTGTCACACGAACGTGCTTCAGAGTAGAAGGAACGTCGGTGAGAGTGGACGTTCCTTCCACTCTGTCGCCTGTCTGACCACCTCGCTGGGCGAGTTAGTGTGCTCAGCGTTGCAAAGCACGATCCTCCTATGGAGGATTGCGCTTTACAGCCACGTCAAACACACGTCGTAGTGTTTGAACAGGGAGGGTTTCAGTAGCCTGATGTAGAGCGCCCAACTCGTGCAAGCGCTGCATCGTTTGGCCCACCCCGTCGAAATGTCGAGTGTCACAACACTGCGTCGGACGTTGGGAGGGGGGGTCAGTACGTGGGCACTAAGTGCGCTCGTCTGACCCCGGCCTTAGAGAATATAAAGAATTTTTCGGTACCTTGATTTTCTCATTTTACAGTGATTTTACACCGAATTCTGGAAGCACAGTACCATCTCAAGCTGAGAACAGCACATTGCCATGGAATAGGTCACTTTCTCCCATTATTAACTAATCTTATGGAATGTGCAGGAGCTTGCAAATAAATGAGGAGCAGGAGACCGGTGTGAGGTGTTATGTTATCCCGCTTGATAGTTGTCTCTGAGCTGGAATCAAAGCTTCCGGGGCTGCCTGTCACTAGACTCAGAAAAGGCCATGGCATAATGACTGCCATGTAGAGGCATAAAGAAAGGACGACTTTCTCAACGACTAAGCATGTTGATCTGTGACTTTACAACACATGATTTAAGCATTTTAAAAAAACTATCATTTCTGTGAAATAACGCAAAATAAAAAGTAAAGGTTTCCTATATTTCAGCTTCCCTTCCCAGAGGTACGAGGCCGCTATCCACATGATAAATATACAGGGTAATTCAAAAAGATTCGAAAAGTAACCGCACGTTTGGTGACTTTTCGTTCTCTTCAATTAGGTTTCTTTTGCCGATCCCATTTTGGTGACCCTGCGGTGTATTCAGCAAGCACCACAGGGTCCCCGAATTGCAGGGAAAAGCTGCCTCAAACCCGCCGAAAACGAACCGCGAAACCCAGCGAATGCACGCCGGAAACACACAAACATCTGGATTAACCTGCCGAATACCACAAAAAACCCCGAGCAGGAGCCGATCACACTCAGCGAAGCCTCCGGAGAAAGCCGACACCGCAGACGAGAGAGGTGAATAAATTAGGAAAACAGTTTGCATGAATGATTGAAAAGTGAAACGCTGTTTGCAAAGAAACTGAGCGAAAATGTCTGAAATTTACATAGGAGGTCCAGGGAATGATAATAAAGAGGGCTGTTACAGTAAAAATAAGTAAACTTAAAAAAAATCCAAAAAAAATCGGACTTTTAAAAAAAAAACAGAAAAATGATTAAAATATCCTAAAAAATCTATAAATAAAGAGACTCTTTACTGCAGAATTTTATAATGAACGGTTTATTAGATATTGAATTAAAACCGGAATATTTTTAACATTGAAGCCTATGGGATTCGCCTGAATAAACTTGCCGAATTAAACCACCGAATGGCAGAGCATTTGGGGAACCTTTCACTGCTGGTTTGTGTTCTCTGAATAGCCAAAGCATTGCTTTTTCATGGGGATTTCACTGCCCTCGAACAGGCACCGAACAGGCAACAAACAGGCACCGTATGTTCAGGCAATTCGCCAGGATTTGGCGAATTGCCTGCTCTCTGGATAGCCGAATGGCCAAGAAAGGTAACCGAATGCTGATTTTCAACGTTCGGTTACCTTTCTCCAGCCATTCGGATCTCTTTGAATTACCCTGTTAATTTAAAGGTGTCCAGCCATATCTAATTATAATTGTCTACTGACACGTTCATGCTCCACCCAACGGCCAGTCGAGATCTGAATTCAGAACTCTTTCTTAACGCTGGATTTAATTTGGCCCGATTGCGAAAACTGGCAGTTTTATCACTCGCAATCTGGACATTTTTGGGTTTGGGAGATTTAAGTTTGGGCTTGCTGCCAATTTGGCTCCATTGTCAGTACTCAAGGCTATACTTTTTCATGGAAATATTGGATTCAGTGATTCGATTCGAATTTATCAGTAAAACAAATTCCGAAAAGGGAAACTGGAAAAATCTCAATGAAATCACAATGAGACCCTCAGTTTTCATATTGGTGTTGATTTAGCGAGAAAAGGATAATTCTACCCCAGGAATCAGTAACCTTGGCCCTCTGGCTGTTTTGGGAAGACAACTCCCATGATGCTCAGCTACTCAGTAGGCTGGTTGAACCTCATGAAAAAACTAGTTTCAAAATGACTGGAAAGCCAAGGCTGATGACCCCTGCCTTAAACCTAAAAATAATAGGGTTAGGGTTACTAACAGGGATTAGTTATATACAATAATATTATAAGGGGCCATTTATAGGAATTTATTTATTTATTGATTTATAAAGTATTTTACCAGGAAGGATACATTGAGATTTCTCTCGTTTTCAAGTATGTCCTGGGTGAATTCAGCTGTGGATGATTTTTATTTCAAATGAATTAGCCAATATTTTTTAAAAATAATATTGGTCGAAACTCGCCAATACTGTATTTTTTTAAAAAGAAAAAAAATCTGATGGAATTAAATATTGCTCTTTGTTAGGAATAAAATATATTGTAATTGCATGCTGAATCGAAACATTTACATCCGGACAAAAGCAAAAAAAATAAAAATTTAATTTACATGTATGTTACATTATTGGGGTTATTCAGCATTCACCGCAGGGTCTCCGAAGTGCAGGGAAAAGCCGCCAACCAACTGCCGAATAGAAAGTAAAAACAACACCAAAACATCAGATCCGATCCAATAACCACTAAAAAACGCCAGAAAACATCGGATCTGATCCAATAAGCTGCCACAAAATGCAGGAAAACATCAGATCTGATCTGCTAAGCCACCAGAAAACACAAGAAAACATCAGATCTGATCCAAAAAGCCGCCACAAAGCCGCCGAACGCACCCTACGATCCACCGCAAAATCCACCGCAAAACTGCATCTAAAAAAAAAAAAACAGTGAATTTGAAAAGCTCTTTTAAAAAAAAAAAATACTGCACGAAAATGCCTGGAATTAATATATAAGGTCTTATGAATAATAATAAAATGGTGTGTTACAGAAAAAAAAAACGCAATGTAAAAAAAATGGGAAAAAAATTTCACCGGAATAATCCTGAAAAATGTCTAAAAAATCCTAAAAATAAATAAACAGACTTTTTTCAGCATATTTAAAGATTAAACGGTTTATTAGATACGGGATAAAAACGGGAATATTTTTAACATTGAAACCTATGGGATTCACCTGATTAAACCTGCCGAATGAAACCACCGAACATTAGGGCATTTCTCTACTGTCCAGTGTTCTCTGAATAGATTAACCATTACTTCTCTGTGGGGATTTCACTGCCGTCAAACAGCACTGTATTCCGCTGGCAATTCGCCAAATATTTGGTGAATTGTCAGCTTTTGAGTAGCCGAATGGACCCGAAATTGCACCGTAAGGGGATATTCACTGTTCGTCTCTCTCTGCTTAACCCTGTATGCCTGTGTAGTCCTAATACTGGGTGCGGAATTTTCTCCTCTTAATATGCAATAATTTAAAACAAAAATTGAAGAATTGTTTTTTAAAATATTTAATAGATTATCTGACTGTTATTTATTATTTCATTAATAAATATCACAAGAGAAATTACTCCATTCAGCTTCTTTTTACAAGGATGTGTGGATTTATTTCATTAGCAAAAGAAACTAAAGGTGCTAGATGTCTCCCAGTTGGCTTCTTGGTGTCAAATTTTGCCCGTGTGACGCTCGCGGAGAATAATGACGCTTGTAATTAAAACTATACCAGTCAACTTATGTGTAAGAAAAAAAATAAGACTGCAATAAACGGATACAGTGTGACAGCACTTTAGATGGACTTTAAATCTGATGTTTTATAGGCTGTGGACCACAGACACGGAGCAATATTTCCTTCAAGCAGATGGACTCCGGCCATACCCTGGAGGGGGCATCGTGCTTCCGACTTGGCGATTCTTGCACGGCACCAAGGGCTCTTGACGTATACGCAGCTCTCGCTTTTACTTCCAAGCAGTTTATGGTGACCAGAGTGCATTATTGTTTTTCTTCAATAAAAGGTATATTTGACAGCGTAAAATAATAAGTAACCCTCTGTCTCCAGCAGAGAGTGTCAAGAAGAAATATTACCAACATTACAGTCAAGGGCAGGCTGGAAGCTTTCGGACTGTCGGAAAATAATTCTTACTGACCTAGATATTAGGTCATTGGTAGACGATCCTTTCCTACCATATTTACACTGAGGATGAGAAAACACACAATCATTCAGGCTTTAAAAACATGGCTGCTGTACAGGAACCCCAAAATATTACAAGATTTTTGCATCAGCAACTGGATTTAAGATTTTAATGGTGGAGAAAACGTTGGAGAAAGCTTCTAGTTGTGCCTATTTTAACCATAAATTTGGAATTCCTGATTCTTTTGTATTTTCGGAATAAACCTCCAACACCTTTTACAGATGAACTCCTCCTCACCACAGTTTTTGGGTCTATCAGGGTAATTCAAAGAGATTCGAAAAGTCACCGCACGTTCGGTGACTTTTCGTTCTCTTCAATTCGGTTCCTTTTGCCGATCCCATTTCGGTGACCCTGCGGTGTATTCAGCAAGCACCACAGGGTCCCCGAAATGCAGGGAAAAGCTGCCGCAAACCTGACGAAAACAAATCGCAAAACCCAGCGAATGCACGCCGAAAACCCTCAAAAACATCTGGATTAACCTGCCGAAAACCACAGAAAAACCCGAGCAGAAGCCGATCACACACAGCGCAGCCGCCGGAAAAAGCCGACACCGCAGACAGAGCGAAGTGAATAAATTAGGAAAACAGTTTGCATGAATGATTGAAAAGTGAAACACTGTTTGCAAAGAAACTACTGAGCAAAAATGTCTGAAATTTGCATATGAGGTCCAGGGAATGATAATAAAGAGGGCAGTTACAGAAAAAATAAGTAAACTTAAAAAAAGAAAAAAATCGGACTAAAAAAAAAAAAATTAAGAAAAATGCTTAATATAGTTACATAGTTACATAGTTACATAGTTATATAGGCTGAAAAAAGACATGCGTCCATCGGGTTCAGCCTCTCCCACATAACCTACTGCTGTTGATCCAAAAGAAGGCAAAAAACCCAGTCTGAAATGCTTGCCAATATGCAACACACTGGGAAAAAATTCCTTCTTGACCCCAGAATGGCAGTCAGATTTCTCCTTGGATCAAGAAGCTTTTACCCACATATATATACTAAAAAAATCTATAGATAAAGAGACTCTTTAATGCAGAATTTTATAATCAATGGTTTATTAGATATTGAATTAAAACGGGAATATTTTTAACATTGAAGCCTATGGGATTCGCCTGAATAAACCTGCCGAATTAAACCACCGAATGGCAGGGCATTTCGGGAACCTTTCACTGCTGGTTTGTGTTCTCTGAATAGCCGGAGCATTGCTTTTCATGGGGTTTTCACTGCCCTCGAACAGGCACCGAACAGGCACCGTATGTTAAAGCAATTCGCCAGGATTTGGCGAATTGCCTGCTCTCTAGATAGCCGAATGGCCAAGAAAGGTAACCGAACGCTGATTTTCAGCGTTCGGTTACCTTACTCAAGCAATTCGGATCTCTTTGAATTACCCTGTATGTATTTTGATTCCCGCAGATATTCAGATTCACGCACACAGTTAGACTTCATCTCGGACGCTTGGTCCAGCAGAGAGGACTCACGTCTAAGCTTGAGGTACACAGTAAGTCTCTGGGGCCTCATTAAAATACGGACATACACTAGGCAAGCGACAAGTTCAATCACTGCAAATGTTTACACCGAAATGTGATGTCCTTGGAGAAAATATTTAGTATTTTGCAAGGGATGAACAAACAAATATCTCGCTATCGTTTACAGATCACCCCCTTCCCTACCGTTCTAATTTGCGTCTTTGGGCATAAGTCTACGGCCTTTAATTATTCCCTAAAAATAAATGGAAGCCAATTACCTCTAATGAGTGTGTTGTCTTCCAGACCTAAAGTATACAGCTCTTATTGTGTGATATATTTCAGCTAAAATGTAAAAGGATATATTTATTAAATGGTGACTATTTAAAAACCCCAAAAAAAAATCCAGATGAAGACGATAATAAATACAGTAGAAAAATGTCCCATCTCAGCCTTTTTCCCATAGTGCCGGTTTTGTGAATTGATGGTTGTCAATGCAACCCAAATTAAAATATAAAAAAATAACTTCAAATAGCATTTTTTCATTATTTTCTTAATTTACCAAAAAATTCTTATAACTACTAAGAAAAAAAATCTTAATAATAAATCAGGCCAGGCATTTCACCTTTTTCCTCAAAGTGTTGCCTGGATTCAATGGAGGCACTATCAAGAGCTAGTCCTTAACCTCACATAATGTGGATTGCATTTATATGGCGAGAAGATTATTTTAACCCCTTACAGCCGGGTCTACAGGGAGGCAGGTGGGCCTTAACGCTGCGGGGTGGCAAAGCTGTCATTGACTGCAGCCAATGATGCAGGCGGGATCGTCTGAACTCGAACTGCAGCAGGGAAGGGAGGCGGGCCTTAATGCCTCGGGGTGGCAAAGCTGTCATTGGCTGCAGTGGGAGTGCCTGAACTCGATCGGCAGCAGTGAAGGGAGGCGGGCCTTAATGCCTCGGGGTGGCAAAGCTGTCATTGGCTGCAGTGGGAGTGCCTGAACTCGATCAGCAGCAGTCAAGGGAGGTGGGCCTTGATGCCTCGGGGTGGCAAAGCTGTCATTGGCTGCAGTGGGAGTGACTGAACTCGATCTGCAGCAGGGAAGGGAGGTGGGCCTTGATGCCTCGGGGTGGCAAAGCTGTCATTGGCTGCAGTGGGAGTGCCTGAACTCGATCAGCAGCAGGGAAGGGAGGTGGGCCTTGATGCCTCGGGGTGGCCTTGTTGTCATTGGCTGCATCGCAACTGCCTGAACTCAATCAGCAACAGGGAAGGGCAGTGGTCCGTGGGAGTTACCAGAGAGCTGCGGGATGTGCTATGCTGCCCCTCGGCATGCAGAACCACCCGCCACAAGGGCACCATAACATGCCCAGCGGCATTAACAGATTAACAAGGAATATACTTAAATATCTCTTCTTTTTCAAGCATGTACTGAACTCAAACAATACACCTTTTGTGAAACGGCATATTGAGTATTTTGATTTTAGTAAGGACTTAGAAAACTTTACTAAGGATGGGATTTTTTTAAAGCATCGATAGGGACACAAGGAACCCGTTATAGATGCGAGTCATCCCGCCGGATTTACTAAAGGCCTGGATCATACTTTGCAGAGCATTCCTAAAACTCGCTACGTGGTGTTCTGGCTGTCAAAGACAGACAGGGTTATTCAAAGAGAATCGAAAAGTCACCGCACGTTCCGTGACTTTTCTTTCTCTTCAATTCGGTGCGATTTGGCGATCCCATTTCGGCGACCCTGCGGTGTATTCAGCAAGCACCACAGGGCCGTCGTAGTGCAGGGAAAAGTTGCCGCAAACCCACGGAACACTTACAGGGTTATTCAGAGAGCGTGAAAAGCAGGTGAAAAGCAGGAGAATGACTGGAGAATGAAAAATTCTAGGTCAAAATAGCCGATTTGGAAAGTGAGATGAAAGGGAGAATTTTTCTGGTTTGGCTATTGTGACCTAGAATTTTTCATTCTCCAGTTATTCTCCTGCTTTTCATCTGCTTTTCACTCTCTCTGAATAACCCTGATACTGCAAAACCCGCCGAACGCACACCGAAACCCGCAAAAACATCTGGATTAACCCCGCCGAACATGCCAGAGAAACCCGAGCAGCCGCCAATCACAGTGCAGAGCAGCCGCCGGAAAAAGCCGACACTGCAGACGAATGGAGTGGGGGGGAAAAAAACAGTACGCTTGAATGTTTGAAAAGTGAAACGCTGTTTGCAAAGAAACTGCAGAACGAAAATGTCTGGAATTGACATATAAGATCCAATGAATGATAATAAGAAGGGCTGTTACAGAAAAAAGAAAAAAACGATTTTAAAAAAACAAAAAAAATTATTCACTAAAATATCCCAAAAATGCCTAAAAGATCCTAAAAAAATCTATAAATAAAGAGACTTTTTACTGCAGAATATTATAATCAACGGTTTATTAGATATTGAATTAAAACGGGAATATTTATAACATTGAAGCCTATGGGATTCGCCTGAATAAACCTGTCAAATGAAACCACCGAACAGCAGGACAATTCGGCAACTTTCACTGCTGGTTTTTGTTCTCTGAATAGATGAAGCATTGCTTCTCTATGGGGATTCACTGCCCTCGAACAGGCAACGAACAGACACCGTATGTGTAGGCAGTTCGCCAACATTGGCGAACTGCCTGCTCTCTGGATAGCCGAATGGCCAGGAAAGGTAACTGTATGCTGAATTTCACTGTTCGGTTACCTTTCAGCCACAATTCGGATCTCTTTGAATAACCCTGAGAGTTTAACCCCCTCTCGAGGCCGGCATCTAGTAACATTGCAGCCACGGCATAACCCGATTCTTACCTGAACTACCGGCTGATCGAGTTGCAAACTGGGCATATAGTGTGTGTTTTCTTGCAAAGCGGAGTTATGTGTTGAGAATTGATCAGGCATTGCTCATTTGCTTATAAAACAGGTGATCTCACATAGGGCAGACACATAATGCTCAATGAATTTACTGTACGGGATTTCACTTTAAGCAAAGTATGAGTTCAGGGTTATAATAAAGTGCAGGTTTTACTAAATGGATTTTGCACATTAAATATTTAAGGCAAAATAAAATGTTTTGGAAATTTTTTATATAGAAATACTTTGTATGCAAATTTAGTTATTTAAATAAAAATATATTTTTATAAAAGTTGCTGAGATTTAGAAACTATCAGGTTATTCAGAGAGGACCGAAATGTCACTGACATTTGGGTGCTCTCCTGTTCCCTGCACTTCGGCTAGTCTGATTCGTCGACTCTGCGGGGAATTCAGCATTCCCCGAAGTGCAGTTAACGAGCCGCTGAACGCATCCAAAAAACTGCTGCAAAACTGCAAAATCGATCCCAAAAACCGCCGAATCGATCTGAAAAACTGCCGCAAAACCGTCAAATCAATTTGAAAAACTGCCAAAAACCACTGAATTGATCCAAAAAAACATCCCAAAACCGCCAGATCGATCTGAAAAACCCATTAATCAATCCGAAAAACCGCCGCAAAACCCCAAAACTGTTGAATCGTTCCAAAAAACCGCCACAAAGCTGTTGAAACTACCTGAAAACCAACTGAAAACCACTGAATCGATCCGAAAAAATGTGGAAAACCTACCGAATACCTCTGATGATCCGCCGCAAAACCACTGAATCGATTCCAAAAAAAGCTAATGACCCGCCGAGTAGAGCACTCACCAACCACCGGGAAAAGTTGACGAGCTGACAAACAGGTTAAAAAAAACCCGCAACTTTTAAAAGGTTTTTGCAAAAAAAATACTGCACGAAAATGCCTGGAATTAATATATAAGACCCTATGAATAATAATAAAAAGGTCTGTTAAGGAAAAAAAGAAAGACGGTTTAAAAAAAAAAAAAAAAAAAAAAATCGGAAAAAAAATTCTCCCAAAAAATACAGAAAAATGCCTAAAAAATCATAATAAATAAATAATTAGAGACTTTTTGCTGCAAGTGTAACCTGTCGAATGAAACCACCAAAAATCCGGGCATTTCAGTGCTGTTTGGTGTTCTCTGAATTGATGAACCATTATTTCTCTATGGGGAGTCACATTGCTGAATATCACCATATTTCGCTGACAAATGCCAATATTTGGGAAACTGTCAGGTTTTGAATAGCCGAATGGCCACGAAATTGCACCGTGCAGGGAAATTCACTGTTCGGTGCAATTCGGTGGCTAGTTCAGCTCTCTTAGTTTGAATAACCCTGCATACATTGGCTCAGGATGTGTTTATAGACCTGGAGAGCATAAACGGCTCATGGATTGTAGATTAGAGGGTGTGTGAAAAGCTGGAGGTGGGTTTGCAGGATATAAGAGACAATGAGCTGAAGTAGATGCTGCTCAGGATAGAAAAAGAGGTGAAAAGATTCATGCAGGTTGGTTTTGTTGTCGTAAGAATAACAAAGTTATAAAGCAGGAAAGAGTATTCAGTTCATTTAAGGTTAATGGTTACACTGGCACACTAAACAAATGCACAGTTATTCATTCATCAAGTCAGTGGTACCAACCGCGGTCCTCAAGTCCCACTAACAGGTCAGGTTTTCCAGATAACTGAAACGCAGCACCGGTGATATGATTTGCTGCTCAGTGATTGCAGGATTCAGTCTGTATTTCCCCAAGGAGATCGTTAAAACCTGGCCTGTTATGGGTATTTGAGGACCATGGTTGGGAACCACTGATCAAAGTTATGTATCATCAGGGAGACACCTGAAATTATGTTATTTTCAATTGTTTCCCGAAAGCGCAGCTCTCAACGCCAGAATTTGCTACTTTGAGGGACACTCTAGTTACTAAAACCATTTTAGTGAATTGAAAATGGTCACTTCACGTGTAACAAGCTCCTCCCTACGCTCATCTCCTAGCTCAGTGGTTTGCAACCGCGGTCATCAAGTTCCCCTAACAGGCCAGGTTTTAAGGATTCCCTTGGGGAAATGCAGACTGAATCCTGCAATCACTGCAGCAAATCATATCACCTGTGCTGCGCTTCACATATTTGGCAAACCTAGCCTGTTGGGGTATTTGAGGAGTGCGGTTGGGAACCACTGTCCTAGCTAATCCTGGCTGTGGTGATAGATTCTCAAAGTAAAGATCTCCCCTCCAACATGATGTAGCTGCAGGATAGCCAACCAGGAGTTGGATTTCACAAGAAGATCATCGATGGGCTGGTGCCAAGCTGCTCCCTGCAGTGAGCTGGAGAGCATGGAGGGGGGCGGATTTGGTGTATAGTCAAGGTGTATTTTGCACTCTAGGCAAAAACTGGGAGAAAGAGAACCAGGTTGGAGGGCAGAAGGGGTTACTAATTAAGGGCTCTATTACATTCTCCGCGCAAATTCGTACGTGCATAAACATTAACGCGCGGAAATTAATGCTGGTATTACGATGCGAGCGCATTTTTTCATCCGTCAAAAAATAACGCACGTAAAATGGACGTGCAAAAACACAGAAAAATACTCGCGCGGTAACGTTGCGTGCAGAAATCGGTGGGCAATCAGAATTAAGAACCACAATTGTCTCCCGTTCAGTATATGCGCCTGTCAAAATCAATCGGTGTATATATGCTGCAGCAATAATAAAAACACGCACAACCTCTCAATTTTATTGTTTGGGTATGTGTAGAATGTGTAACTATACTGTACTGTATTTTTTTTTTGGGCTGGTGTATTTTGTTTCGGCCACGACGTTCAGATTTGCCGTTACCACCAGCTTTTAAAAGACGTTAAAATTATGCGCGCAAACGTCATTCGTAAAAAGTTGCGCATTGATTGTAATACCATCCGCGTACCAGCGCACGAACGCATTTGCGCTCACAATGTTAAGTATGGGATGCGCGCGCGAACTTGTGTTCGCGCAGGGTTCGCGCAGGCAGGGTCACTCGCGATAGACGTTAATGCACATTGTATGCGTGGATGTCGTAATACGACGTTCAGAGTGAAGGGTTTTTCCCTTCGCGTTAATGCGCTTTTGCGCACGCGCGCAAAAAAGTGCGCGAAGAATGTAATAGAGCCCTAAGGCTAGGGTCAGAGGAGCGTGATTTCTACGAACTGTGCGTCCTTGCACACGGACGTACGTCAGTACGGAAGACACAGTAGTGGCCACACAGTCCGTTTATTCACTGACGTATATTTTGACGGATGTAGGAGAGAAAATAAATTAAAAATCAAAACCATTTTGTCCGTGAAAAATGCTGGACGTATAAATGCAGTCCGTCTGACCACGTTCCATCACTCACACACAAAGCTATGCAGACGTTGCGGACGCAGCGCACTTTGTGCGGCCGTTCTAGGGGTTGTATGTTCTTGCCTGCCTTGCGTCCGTGGGCCGCGGCCGTTATGCGTCCGCAGTTCAGTGCGGACGTACTTCATGTGTCAGGCTCCAATGGGTTTTCTGTCATGCTATCACGGACGTACTTTTAGGCGCAATCACGGACGTGAACACTACGCTCGTCTGACCCCAGCCTAAGTGTTCTGTTTTACTTAGCCCCATGTTTAATGCCTAGAGCAGTGTTTCCAAAACCTGTCCTCGGGATGCTCAACCAGGCCAGATTTTGCAGATCACCTTGGGGAAACGTGACTGAATCCTGCAATCACTGAGCAGCAAATCACCTGTGCTGTGCTTCAGATACCTGGCAAACCTGGCGTGTCAGCGGATCTTGAGGACAGGTTTGGGAAACACTGGCCTAGAGCAATCATTCCCAACCCTGGTCCCCAAGTAGCTCTAACAAGCCAGGTTTGCCAGAGATCAGACACATAGCACAGGTAGTAATATTTGCTGCTCTGTGATTGCAGGATATTCAGTCTGCATTTCCACAAAATAATCCATAAATATGGTCTGTTAGGGTTCTCTGAGGACCAGGGTTGGGATCCTCTTGCCTAGAGTGTCACAATAATATTCTTAAAATCATACAGGGTTATTCAGAGAGAGGTGAAAAGCAGGAGAATGACTGGAAAATTGAAAATTCTAGGATAAAATAGCCAAACCAGAAAAAGTCTCCCATTTATCCCACTTTTCAAATTGGCTATTTGGTCTAGATTATTCATTTTCCTGGCAATTCTCCTGCTTTTCACCTCTCTCTGAATAACCCTGATAGTTTTAGACATTAATCAGAGATTTCTGTAACTTTAGTGAAACTTCTTCACTGCGATTCAACTTTGTGCCTAAACGCAGGGAAAACCTCTCTTTATTGACTGCTAAGGAGTTAATTTATTTGGAAAGCTTGTTATACTTAAACAAGCATACAACTGCAAGATAATCAAGGCAACGCAATTCATTAGCGCTGGAACAAACATAATTAGTTAGATTACAATTGAATGTAAAAACCCCTTTAATCTGCAAATGCTGGAAGATTATAAAAAAAAAAAAAGCAAAGAGAAAAGATAAATGAGCTGGAAAATTATCCCTCCCTCCGAAAATGATATTTATTTATGGATAAAGGAACTGTGTACATTAAACAGAAAGATTGTTTCATCTTCGTGAAAGACAAATTAGAGATTTGAATAATTTAACTTCTTGATCGTATTTGCAGTTTCACTTCGCGTGGCGACATGAGAGATGTAATCACATTAATGAATGATCAATTAATTCTAATTTATGATGAAGATGTGAAGCTGCTATCAATATCATAATCAGTACCAGTGTCTCTTGCACTGCTCAGTATAATACTGAAGGAATAATGACATCCAGGCAGCAACCAGGATTCCAGCTCTTGAAGACATTAAATAGTCTACTGCAATAACTCTGAAACAGACGCATTTTATTAAACCCTTCACTGCTGAGCCATTGCACGTCTTAAAAAAACATGTTTTTCCTTTTTTTATTATTTTTTTTCTTTACTGTAAACATGGTCATCTTTGGTATCATTGGAAAGGCCACGCTCTGGCGGCCTTTCTAATGTTACCAAAAATGATCCTGCTAGTTGCCAACAGTCAGGAGATATCGGGGTTCAAAGGAGTCAATGAGGACGTTCCCCACACGTCCTCAGCAGTGAAAAGGTTAAACAGTTAACAAGTGATTTTCCAAAAAAACAAAAAAAACACTGTCAGGAACCAATGTTTATAATGGAAAATCTATTTAATTACACATACAACAATAAATATTTGGGATCATTATTTCAATGTATTCCTTACTGTAATAACCTATTTGGCAGACAGATGTGGCCATCTGCTGGTCAAATTGAGTTACTACAGTTCAGGTCTCCTTGCAGGATCAACTGGGGAACTGTCAGTCAGAGACATCCCCCAGCTGATTTTAAAAAGTGATGGCACCTTGTGCATCATGCCCAGGGTGATAAAACTTTAGTGGTGTGTCCTGGAGCCTAAATGCAGACAGAATTTATTTCCAACAAACAAATTTAATTTGCAATGATACAGCATAGCTCCAGATCATGGTAACTTGATTTTGGGTTGCTGTGTCTGCTGCTGCTGATCATGTAAACATTATCACGGTAGTGAAGGGGTTAAGTCTAGTTTTGGCAGTTTTACACCAAGACAATCCCAGAGGCCAAGTTAAGTGGAAAAGCTTGGCAATGCAGTTCCGATAATTTTTGCTGGAGGAGCAGTTTCCCCTCGACCCACACCCTAGCCATCTGTTATTCAGGCATTCTATCATGGTCCCTAGTAAAGGTACATTGAATATACAGTTACAAGTTTTTATAAAACGCTAACAAGTACTGTAGCGCTGTACAATGGAAGGCAGAACAATAAATATACATACAGGTTCAACACACAGTACAGTAGTTGAGAGGACCCTACTCAAGAGCTTACAATCTAAAAGGATAGGGGTGGCACAGTAGGTGAGGGTTAATAGAGAATTTGAAATAGCGGGGCGCATGTGGGCTGTGTGGGAAGATACAGTGGGAAATGAACAGAGAGGGATTAGGGAGTGAGATGATAGGCTTCTCTAAAGTAATGTGTTTTCAGAGACTTCTTGAAGGACTGGAGAGACGGGAAGAGTCTGATGTTGTGGGGGAGGGAATTCCAAAGAAATGTTGATTTCTTAACAAGTCACTGAAATCCAGTGCATATTTATATCTATGCACTGCATGTAAATTAATGTTTCAAATACAGGTGTTCAATTGTGGGTTAAGTTTGAGATGACAATGTTCAGTAAGGCTAGTGTCAGACGAGCGTCTTTGGAGAGCGGAAGGAACGTCCGTGAGAGTGGACGTTCCTTCCACTCGACGTCTGTCTGGCCACCTCGCTGAGCACACTCAGTGCGCTCACCGCTGCAAAGCGCGATCCTCCTATGGAGAATCGCGCTTTGCAGCTCCGTCAACGCGCGTCCTAGTGCTTTGCCGGAGAGGCTTGGATAACGGATGCTTGTTGCGTGCAAGTGTGCACAAGCGTGTGACCGGCCCTGTTGCAGCGTCACAACGCTGCGACAGACGCTGGTAAGCACATCAGTACGGGCGCACATAGCACGCTCGTCTGACGCCAGCCTTATAGGAAACACATATTGGTGAGTTCCCGCTCAAATTTTTTAGGAGTTCAGCCCTGGCCAACAGTACATTACATATTCTATAGTTCTAGCGTACTAGATTAACTCTGGATGGTGTATCTAGCTTATGACAAAAGGAATGCCAACTGGGAAAAATTGATTGGTTTGAAGAGCAGCTCTTCAGTTTTCAAAACTTATCTATGTGACACATTTGTATATAAACACTAGGGATGAGCTGAACACCCCCATGTTCGGTTCGCATTCGAACTCGAACTATTTCAAAAGTTCGAGTTCGAACGCGAACACGAACCGAACTCAATGCAAGTCAATGGGACTCAAAAGTTCAATTTTTAGAGTGCCCTGCCAGAGGGCATATATGCAAGATATTTGCCATAAAAGGTGTATGGGGGTCCGGGTAGTGCCCTGGGGGACAGGAAACAAGGACAAAAAGTTTTTAAAAAAATGTTTTTAAAGGAACAGTGAGTTTTCCATGAAGTAAGGGTTAAAAATAAAAACGAAAAATTCCTTCAAATATCGTGCCTAGGAGGTCCCCATAACCTGCCCGTGAAGTGGCGTATTTCTAGGATGTATAGAAACATTTAAAAACAAAAAAATTACGTTTCAAATGACAGTAAACGGTTTTCCTTTAATCTATTCATAAACAACTGCTTGGGGCGGCAGCCTGTATGAAAAGAGGAGACATTTTAGGACACACAGAACAAGTTTAGTGATTTTTTGACTAAATTAGGCTAGGGTCAGAGTGGGGCAGTCGGAACGCGCGTGCAGGCGCACTAAATCACGGCGGCAGTAGCAGCACATAACGGCCAATGACGGCCAATATACGCAGTACGTGCGTACAAAAGTGCGCCGACACCACGCAACCGGCAAATGAACGCATTTTTCTCAGAACGTGAAACCGCTGCTACAGACGTACAGAGTGCGCTGCGGCCGCATGGCAGCGTGTGAAGGGATTTCACCCGATTCCCCTACACGGTTAAACATCCAAAAGTCCTTATGTATCTAAATAATAAAACTCATGTTTTACGCAAGATAACTGTAGTTTAGGAATGCGGCTCGCGGCTGTATCTCTGTAAAAGTTTGCGCGTTCTCTTTATTATCTTTGCAAGCGGCTCACGTCCTTGCAGACTATGTCCTTGTATCCGTACACGCCAAGGCAGTAATCAGCTTAACTATAACACATAGAAAAGACCGGTCACTGTGTCCGTACAGTTGAAACCATAATATGAACTTTAGAAAACTTATTAAGAATGTGTATTTCTCAGAACTTCTGCAAGCGCTTACGTGTGAAAGTAACAAACAATAATTTGTTTATGCCGCATGAGATATGTTACCTCCGCCTCAGTGTGTCACGACTGATTAATGTGGTATTTTGTATATGTTGCAAGATGTATGACGTATATTGCTTTTCCACTTGCGTAAGTGGTTTTTACAATATAAAGCTAGCGTCTTGAAAATATTAAAGCAGAGAGATTCTACCAACTGAGCATCTGTCTGTGTGTTCTTTCTGGTCCATTCTCTCTCCCAGCGCTGGACGAGTGTTTCCTCTACCGAGTGTCCATCCCACCAAAGGGTCAAGCGGCCAGTTAACCCCTTCAGCGTGTGTGCGTGATTAGGAGACGTCAGACGCTGCTAGTGTGCGGCCTACATAACGTTCAAACAGCCGGATTTCCCTAGAATTGCGTTGGTGAGTACCTGCGACTGTGCGACTGTGGTCGTCTGACCACTTAAGCGTATTCCGTGAAAAAATGCGTGCGCACGCATCGACGTACATTTTGACGGTGGCCGCAGAAAATGCGCTCATCTGTCCCTAGCCTTATGGTGAAACTTATGCAGGCTTTGGATGAAAGTAACAATAGGTGCTTTAAAATTGGGCCTTTAGTGTCGGCAACAGTAAAATTATATGAATCTGGTACAGGCGTCAGTGCAGCCAAATATTGTGCCTTTGGTGGCAGCAAGTGCCTTCACACCGTAACTATTTTGTGGTATTGTGGAAGATTCAAACAATTCCCAGATATTTTGTAGAAATGACTGACCCCCAAAATAGTTGGTGGCAGTGAGAACACAAAGATTAGAACAATTCCCAGATATTTTGTAGAAATGAGACCCCCCCCCCAATAGCTGGTGGCAGACTGGCAGTGAGAACACACACTAACACAACAATCTCCTCTCAAAAAACACGTGCTGAAGGCTGTGTGAAGCCTTATATAGTGTGCTGCGGGACTTAGCTCTGTGAGCCCATGATTGGGCAAAATTTGCCCAATCAGGGCTCTGAGCCGTGATTGGCATAGTCTTGCACCTGTCTTGCACCTAAACTGTGGTCAGGTGCAGGCTGTAGCCAATTACAAGCTTCAGGCCAGTGGAAACGTGCATTGTGGTCCATTGTGGTGCATTGTGGGTGAACATGCTGCGAACACGCAGAAATGTTCTAAGTTCGCGAACATACGAACTGGCGATGTTCGAATCGAACTCCGAACACATCGAACTGAACAGCTCATCCCTAATAAACACACCATTATCTAAAACGACAGTCGTTAGATACTCTCTGTGTAAAGATTTATGTTTCTATGTTGAACAACCTACAATGGCTGGTGCGCGATGAATAATACATCCTTGTACTGACCAGTGAGGATCCAAAAAAATCGAATGGGGTTGTGGCAAAATTAGAAACCTGAAACAGCAGTTAATAGTTACTTCAGTAGAGAATCTACTAAGAGAACTCTAAATTAACTCAACTATACTAGATTCTAGTCTAAAGGATTACTAATTTCATAGCTAACTATAGCCTACTAATCCAGGTGGCTGCCAACATTCCTAACTCTAGTCTTCTAGCCATCTACCATACATGTCACAAGCTATAGACCATTATTTACCACATCACCCATAGAGTCCTTATCAGATGTGTGATATTGTTTTCTTTACTCTGCCAAGCAACAGACACGGACAAGGGAAACTCCTTGAAGGGACATACCACATTTTATCAATAAGACACGTGTTAAGCGTCACAAAAAAACTGAAAAATTTTATAATTTTTTTTATTTGCAAATTATTTGCGGGGCGCTGCCCCAACTGACCCTATGGACGGGCTTCCACTGCATCTCACCTAGCTGTAAGGCAGGAGAACTTGGCTTTTTCTCAGTTGAATTTTCAGAGATTCATTTGATATACCCCACCCTTTAAGATGCTGTTTTATCAGAGGTACAGAAAGCATCATCAGGATTTGTTTGGCTACCCTAGGGTCTTGGTTTCTCCTTAC
The DNA here is from genome assembly GCA_009667805.1 of Leptobrachium leishanense. Taxonomy (NCBI): domain Eukaryota; kingdom Metazoa; phylum Chordata; class Amphibia; order Anura; family Megophryidae; genus Leptobrachium; species Leptobrachium leishanense. Next base: position 128,952,263 of record CM019070.1, on the reverse strand, counting down.
GAAGTCTTGTGTATTTATTCTGGTCTATTCTTTAGAGACCTGGCTTATTTTCATATGATAAAGGGTTCCTAAGTAACGTAGCGTACTTTACTTAAATAATTTGCAAAGTGTTCCGTGTCAGCAACACTGATAATACACAAAGCCATATGTCAAGTCAAGCAGTTGATAGGTAACAATGTAGGGTTTGGGTTGGTTTCTCAATCTATTTGTTGAGTTTGCCAGTAGAGTTGGATTTCCATTCAAATTTAGAAGGAGAAAACATGAGAAACAAACTTGTCTGGATTTTTTCTTAAAACTAGCAGGGCCCTATTACATTCCTCGCGCACAATTTTGCGCGGGTGCAAAGAGGCGTTAATGCGAGGGGCAGAACCCTTTGCGCTGAACGTCGTATTACAACGTCCGTGCAAAAAATGCGCGTTAACATTAAACTCGGAGGGACCTGCACGAGCAAAATGAACTGTGCGTGTCCTATACTTAACATTGCGAGCGCAATTTAGTGCACACATCCTATACTTAACATTGTGAGCCCAAATGCGTTTGTGCGCTGGTGCACGCATGGTATTACGATCTTAGCGCAAAATTTAACGGACAACGTTTGCACGCATAATTTTAACGTCTTTGAAAAGCTGGTGGTAACGGCAAAATATAACAACCTGACCGTACCAAACTGCGGATTCACAACGAATAACGTCGATGCGCACGTTTTTATTACTAGATCTGTCAAAAATGACGGCCACTACCTTGTCTTCCGTCAAAACGTACGTCTGTTGTGCACAGTCCGCAGAAAAATGACAGACTCGTGTCAAAAAATGACGGACTCGCGTCAAAAAATGATAGACTTGTGTCATAAAATGACGGTCTCGCGTCACAAATGACGAACTCGCGTTAAAAATTACATTGCGCTCACTGATTTCTGCACGCAACGGTACTTTGTGTGCATTTTTGCTCATCAGTTTTACAAACGTTATTTTTTGACGGATGAAAAAATGGAGGATTGTAATACCACCATTAATGGTGCAATAACCCCTTCACTACCAAGCGGTTACTCATAAAACCACTGGCAGAAACCAGTTACTTTATAATAAACAAACTGTAACAATGTATATAACATCTATACATACATTGTTACAATAATACAGAGTAAGCTCATTAGACAGGCAGAGGGCTGACTATTGAGACTAGACAGTGACACCAAACACAGAGGGCATCACAAAGGGAACTCATAAGAGGTAAGAGATCACAGATGGACAAGGCAGGAAGAGGGCTGGCTGAAAGGTGCACGAGGATTGTGCAGACTGGCACAAGACATGAGGCTTGTGTATACTGACGGGAGACATGAGGCTTGTGGAAACATGAGAAGGGTCTTGTAGGAACTTAAGGAGAGTCTCGTAGGAACTTGAAGAGGGTCTTGTGGGAACTTGAGAGAGGGTCTAGGGGAGACTTGAGAGAGGGTCTTGGGGGACCTGTTTGGAGGTCTGAACACAGAGGAGCAGGCAGTGGGAAAAGGATGAAGATGCAGGGACACTTCAGGCTTCAGGGAACATGACGAGCCATTTACAGAAGCACCTTCAACTATGGCAAACTTCAGCAAAGCTGAAGCACTGACTGACGTGTTTGTCTGCCTTTTACAGGTAGTAAGTCAGCACTTATTGAACACACCTGTGCACACAATCTTTGCGCACGCAGTCTTTTTTTGAGATTCAGCCAATCAGAATTAAGAACCACGCCTGTCTAACGTTAACAATTTGCGTCTGTCACTGTCAATCTGAGCATATTTGCTGCAGCAATAATACATGCACACAACTCCATCCATTGTATTGGTTTGGTATGATTTGAATGGGCCGCTGTGCTTTGGTGCATTCCTTTTTATGGGCTTGGATATTTGCGTTAGCCAGGTTGTTCAAATTTGCCATTAGCACCAGTTTTTAGGAGTTGCTAAAATTATGCGCGACAAGGCCATGCGGTAATTACCGCGAAATAGATTGTAATACCATACTCGTACCAGCGCACATTCGCATTTGCGCTCACAATGTTAAGTATAGGACGCGCAAAGTACAGTAAGCACGCGTAGGGTTCGAGCAGGTTCACCCACGGTAGACGATTGCGCACGATTGTTGCGCTGACTATGTAATACGGGATTCGGTGCAAATGCTTTTACCCCGCGCGTTAATGATTATTTGCGCCAGCGTAAACGTTTGCGTCAAGATTGTGATTTAGCCCAATATCGGTTGTGGAGTCCAGTGGTAACGTTTTGCTCTTCGACTGTGGAGAAGCAACTCAAGGTTTAGCACATCCCTCCAATACAACTCTGGAGAAGTCTTGACTTTACGAGAAGCGGGTTCAACCTAACCACCAGGTTGCTGCTCTACCAACATGGAAAGGCAACTCAATCCCACTAAGAAGACGTCACCAGCATCCTTGGGCAAGACACCCAACATTATGGATGCGTCTACCTCACAAAATGCTTGTACATCTCATAGATTGTAAGTTCTCTTGGGAACAGAGACCCCCTGAATCAGGTCATATCATCCATGTGTGATATTCTATTGTATCAACTCTTTGTACGCTGATCATATAAAGCGCTGCGGAATATGTGGCACTATATAAATAAAGAATAATAATAGAAATTAAAACAATGAAAGTAGAATATTCTTCCTAGCGCTGTTTGAATTTCCTTTTGTGAAACGCCAAAGTTTGTCGAGGTTGCAAGAACGACAAACACCGGCATTTATTGAAAAACCCCATAAGTTATATTTCCATATTTATATGGAATGCAATTTCTATGAAAGATCTATTCATAATAATTATGTAACAAGAAATAATTGTCTTTGATGTACAGACTCAGAATCTTGTTAGTCATGCACAGAGGTGGAAGTAGAAGAATATGAATTCCTAGAATAAGATAGGCAATAATCTTAAGGTAAATAGTGTATGACTCCTGTGCCACACACATTTAACATAACCCACATAATGGCATCCAAGGCCAAGGGTTGCGTAGGAGCCGATTCGTTTTTTTCTTTTCATCCATTATGATATTTTATTGATAGATTAAGTATAGTAACAAAAGAAGGATACATCAAGAATGCAAAGATGAATGGAGTGTAGGAGTGGAAGCTGCTCTGTGATTCAGGGTAAAAGGTTACAACAAATGTCGTTATCTGACAATCCGTTACCTGGCAAAGTTCAAAGATTTAAAGGGTGTCTTGAACAGTTTGGTAGTAGATCTAATATATAATAAAGAATAGGCACAGCCTGGCCAAAAAAAAATAGCACTATCAGGGTTTTTCAAAGAGAATCGAAGAGTCACCGCACGTTCAGTGACTTTTCGTTCTCTTCAATTCGGTGCGATTCGGCGATCCCATTTCGGTGACCCTGCGGTGTATTCAGCAAGCACCACAGGGCCGTCAAAGTGCAGGGAAAAGCCGCCGCAAACCCGACGAAACACTCACTGCAAAACCCGGCGAAGGCAAACTGAAACCTGCAAAAACATCTGGATTAACCCTGCTGAACACGTAGGAGAAACCCAAGCAGCCGCCGGAAAAAGCCGACCCGACAGACAAATGGAGTGAGAAAAAAAAACAGTTTGCTTGAATGTTTGAAAAGTGAAACGCTGTTTGCTAAGAAACTACAGAACGAAAATGTTTGAAATTTACATATGAGATCCAATGAATGATAATAAAAAGGGCTGTTGCAGAAAAAGAAAAAACGATTTTAAATTTTTTTTTGCAAAAAAAACCTGAATAAGGCTTAAAAGATCTTAAAAACTCTAAAAATAAAGAAACTTTTTACTGCAGAATATTATAATCAACGGTTTTTTAGATATTGAATTTAAAACGGGAATATTTTTAACATTGAAGCCTATGAGATTCGCCTGTCAAATTAAACCACCGAACAGCAGGGCAATTCGGCAACTTTTCGCTGCTGGTTTTCGTTCTCTGAATAGCCGAAGCAGTGCTTTTCTATGGAGTTTTCACTGCCCTCGAACAGTTACCGAACAGGCACCGTATGTTCAGGAAATTCGCCAGCATTTGGCGAACTGCCTGCTCTCTGAATAGCCGAATGGCCAGGAAAGGTAACCGTACGCTGAATTTCAGCGTTCGGTTACCTTTCGGCCACAATTCGGATCTCTTTGAATAACCCTGTATAATATTTTTTTGGATTGCCTTTTGCTTTGATTACAATAAGAATTTGACGTGCCATCATTTCGATAAGATTATGCAATGTCAGAACATGTATTTACATCCAGAGTTGCATTAATTTCTCGCCAAGATCTCGTATTGATGATGTAAGAGTCGGAGCTCTGCGTAAAGTCTTTTCCACCACATTATCCCAAAGATTCTCAATGGGATTTTATAAACATTTCTAGATAGGGGAGTTGTGGAAAGGAAATGCAAATTATTATAATCCCATATATGAGGACTTTTTGTTTACAACTCATAAATAAATACATCTTTCCTGGCAATTTATCAATATATAATATATCAATATAGAAAAAATGTAGGTGGAGTGAGGCACTCGAGGACTTGATCCATAAAACTTTATTTATTGAAATAACATGTAAAATCCGACGTTTCGGCCCCTAAAGTCCTTTTTCAAGGTAATATATCAATATTATATAACAGAGTTTACCCAAAGGAATGGCACATTTAACAAAAATCTTTGGATCCTTTGCTTTTAGAGGAATTGGATTTGCTGAGCGCTTGGGCGAATGTTCAACCCACTGACAGAAGAAGCAAGAAACAACGACTCTGCTTGAATAAAGAGTTTAGAAAATGTTAAACTACTGTGAAAATGAAAGGAAGGACATGGGGGACTCAGCAGAGGTTAATATTTAACCCCTTACCCTCCTCTATTTTTATCTTCGAGAATCCTCCAATGATCTCCATGAGAGAGAGGTCGTATGTTACAATATATTACTTTTCCTGGGAACCAGTCATGTGTTTTACAGGAAGCAGGAAGTTCCCAACATTTTTCTCCAGTCTAAAAAAATTGTGATGTTTCTTTATAACTCATTATTCTGTATTGAATGAGACTCCTAAGGTCTAATCACATCATGGAACAGCATTCTGATTTCTTGATGTACAAGAACATAACTAGTGTTACATGTCTAGACTTATTTTTTATCAAAAATGATACTGTAAAAGTCAAAGTGCACGGTTTTCACTAGGAATAAAAAATCACAACATTTTAGAAATTGTTAGAATTAAACTAAACCTTAAAAACAGATGTCAAAATACTCTTCAAGCTTGGAGCTGCTGGTGATTGTACTCAAACTTGTACCACTCAAAAGCTCTTAGATGTGCACTGTCCATATTGTTAGGGTGTGGAACCTCTGGACTTGTATTACCGTATTTTTCGCTCCATAAGACGCACTTGTTCCCCCGAAAAAAGTGGGGGGAAAAGTGTGTGCGTCTTATGGAGCGAATACTGCACGTTGCAATGACATCCCCCAGCCAGGCAGGGAAATCCCAATAAAAGAGATACAGGGGTCCTTTGGACCCCCGCATCTCCTGAATCCTAAAAGATACCGGGCTATGCCTGTCAATCATTGTCAATCAGTGGCCGCTGCACATCCTACCGGGGTTTAGGTGCTCCCTAGATGATAAATCAGTAATTTAAGGTGAAGTAGGCTGGTTGAACTCAACTTGCTAGCTCCAAGCTTGCCAGTCGCAATAGTACCAATGGTCAAAGAGTGGGCATCCAAACTGCGTCTTAAACCTTAATACCAGTAAATAGAAATAGGGAGGTGACACTGCTGCACACGAGAAAAGGGTGCGTTTTCCCACTCTAGGCAAAAAAGCAGTGGAGAAAAGATTGAACTTTGCAGCAAACAGGACGTTTGGTGAATCTAAGCCTAAAACAATAGCCAGATCCACAAAAGAGTTGAATGGTCACGCCCTGTATCAGAAACCTTCAGGAAAATGCTCAGTATATTTGTTTATGTTTGTTAGTTTCGTTTAATTTTTGTTCTCCTCTTTCATCCATTCCCTTCCGCTACTACAGAAATCCCTGACTTGAAGGCTCCTATAAATACATACTAATGGAGCAGAATTCAGAATCTAGACCATACTTGCTACCTTGATCATATACAGTCATTGCCGAATTTGTTGGCACCCCAGAAATTTTTCCAGAAAATCAAGTATTTCTCACAGAAACGTATTGCAGTAACACATGTTTTGCTATACACATGTTTATTCCCTTTGTGTGTATTAGAACAAAACAAAAAAAGGGAGGAAGAAAAGCAAATTGGACATAATGTCACACAAAACTCCAAAAATGGGCTGGACAAAATTCTTGGCACCCTTTCAAAATTGTGGATAAATAAGATTGTTTCAAGCATGTGATGCTCCTGTAAACTCACCTGGGGCAAGTAACAGGTGTGGGCAATATAAAAATCACACCTGAAAGCAGATAAAAAGGAGAGAAGTTCACTTAGTCTTTGCATTGTGTGTCTGTGTGTGCCACACTAAGCATGGACAACAGAAAGAGGAGAAGAGAACTGTCTAAGGACTTTGAGAACCAAAATTTGGTTATCAATCTCAAGGTTACAAGTCCATCTCCAAAGATCTAGATTTGCCTTTGTCCACAGTGCGCAACATTATCAAGAAGTTTGCAACCCATGGAACTGTAGCTAATCTCTCTGGGCGTGGACAGAAGAGAAAAATTGATGAAAGGTTAAAACGCAGGATAGTCCGGATGGTGGATAATCAGCCCCAAACAAGTTCCAAAGAAATTCAAGCTGTCCTGCAGGCTCAGGGAGCATCAGTGTCAGCGCGAACTATCCATCGATATTTAAATGAAATGAAACGCTATGGCAGGAGACCCAGGAGGACCCCACTGCTGACACAGAGACATAAAAAAGCAAGACTACAGTTTGCCAAAATGTACTTGAGTAAGCCAAAACGGAATGTGAAAACGGAATGAGGCCTACAAAGAAAAGAACACAGTACCTACAGTGGAATATGGTGGAGGTTCAATGATGTTTTGGGGTTGTTTTGCTGCCTCTGGCGCTGGGTTCCTTGAATGTGTGCAAGGCATCATGAAATCTGAGGATTACCAAAGGATTTTGGGTCGCACTGTAGAGCCCAGTGTCAGAAAGCTGGGTTTGCGTCCGAGATCTTGGGTCTTCCAGCAGGACAATGACCCAAAACATATGTCAAAAAGCACCCAGAAATGGATGGCAACAAAGCTCTGGAGAGTTCTGAAGTGGCCAGCAATGAGTCCAGATCTAAGTCCCATTGAACACCTGTGGAGAGATCTTAAAATTGCTGTTGGGAAAAGGCGCCCTTCCAATAAGAGAGACCTGGAGCAGTTTGCAAAGGAAGAGAGGTTCAAAATTCCGAGTGAGCGGTGTAAGAAGCTTATTGATGGTTATAGGAAGCGACTGATTTCAGTTATTTTTTCCAAAGGGTGTGCAACCAAATATTTAGTTAAGGGTGCCAAGAATTTTGTCCAGCCCATTTTTGGAGTTTTGTGTGACATTATGTCCAATTTGCTTTTTTTCCTCCCTTTTTTTCTTTTGTTCCAATACACACAAAGGGAATAAACATGTGTATAGCAAAACATGTGTTACTGCAATACTTTTCTGTGAGAAATACTTGATTTTCTGGAATAATTTCTGGGGTGCCAACAATTTCGGCAATGACTGTATGTGCAAGTTAAGATGTGCAAAGCCTTGGATTCATACTCTGATGGTTAATGTGTACTCAGTAACCTGACTCAAATTAATTAACTCGCAGAGCACTGCTTTAATGCTATCTATTCTGTTCTATGAAAGATTGTTTTCCCTACTCTGGTCTTCAGAAGCTATTGGACAATTGATTTCAACTGATTCAGATCTTGCGCTCAATATCACACTCAATCATGATTTTTTTTATAAAAGGAAGTTATGCCTCTTTAACTCTGTGTAATACGCTCGTACACATAACACATTACTGTGAGTTTTATCGCTGTGGAGCTCTGTGATACGCTCATACACACCACACATTACTGTGAGTTTTATTGCAGTGGAGCTCTGTGATAGACTCATACATATCACACATTGCTGTGAGTTTTATTGCTGTGGAGCTCTGTAATACACTCATACACATCACACATTACTGTGAATGTTATTCCTGTGGAGCTCTGCGATACGCTCATACACACCACACATTACAGGGAGTTTTATTGCGGTGTAGCTCTGTGATACGCTCATACACACCACACATTACTGTGAGTTTTATCGCTGTGGAGCTCTGTAATACGCTCATACACATCACACATTACTGTGAATGTTGTTATTCCTGTGGAGCTCTGTGATACGCTCATACACAACACACATTATTGGGAGTGTTATTGTGGTGGAGCTTTGTGATACGCTCATACACATCACACATTACTGTGAGTTTTATTGCTGTGATCGAATATTACTGTGAATTCTATTCCTGTGGAGCTCTGTGATACACTCATACACACCACACATTATTGGGAGTTTTATCGCTGTGGAGCTCTGTAATACGCTCATACACATCACACATTACTGTGAGTTTTATTGCTGTGATCGAATATTACTGTGACTTCTATTCCTGTGGAGCTCTGTGATACGCTCATACACACCACACATTACTGGGAGTTTTATTGCGGTGGAGCTCTGTGATACGCTCATACACACCACACATTGCTGTGAATTTTATTGCTGTGGATTCTGCGATATGCTCATGCACAGTGCACATTACTGGGAGTTTTATTGCGGTGGAGCTCTGTGATACGCTCATACACACCGCACACTACTGTGAATTTTATTGCTGTGGAGCTCTGTAATCCGGTCATACACACCACACATTACTGGGAGTTTTATCGCTGTGGATTCTGCGATATGCTCATGCACAGTGCACATTACTGTGTGTTTTTTTGCTGTGAAACTCTATGATACACATACACTCTGACATTATTGTGATTTTAATACTGTGGAGCTCTGTGATACGCTAATACGCACCACACATTGCTGTGAGTTTTATTGCTGTAGAGCTTTATGATACACTCACACACACTGCACATTACTGTGAGTGTTATTGCTGTGGAGCACAGAGGCACAGGCATATTCACCAAATGTCAAAAAGATATCTACATATAGCCATGTAACGATTTGGTCATTAAACAATCATTTCTTAGTTGTACCACAAAATAATCACTACTGTTGTCCTGTTTGTTATTGCGTATGTACAATGGTATGTATGATTTTATCGAAGGGAACATTTTCTCAGCATTTAAAAACACAGACTCATTAGTAACATAATCCCACCTTGCCTGCAGCCCAGCAATTAGATTCATGCCATTTTATCATTTTAATACCAATTTCAAGTTGAATACTGTCTTACATTGTAATGGCTCCGGATCTTACAATACATGGAAAGAAAACAGAGGGAAATTATTTTCCACCTTCTATTTTGCTGATGCATTTACATAAATATTGGTGTTGTGGTCATGGTTGAAATATCTGAGGATTAACACTTTAAGTGCCCAAAGGAATCTGAGCATTGTCTATTAAGCAACGTTAATATACAAGCCTAAAATCATAGTGGATTACTAACGGTAGCATGAGACGTGGAATGCATCTGTCACGCCTAACATAAATTGGTCTTATTTGACAGGGGAGTCGTTCCCTATAGATGTGTTAGCATTTTTTGTGAACACATACATTGTAAAATGTAGAATAATTTCTTGTCAATAGTTTTACTGTCACTCATTTTGGGTGGGACATCACTGAAATGAATAGCAAGTTTGAGTGGAAGAGTCATCCAACAGGACAGCTGTCTACTCATCCTCACCTCTGATCGCATGATTGATGAGTCAGTGCACCGATCTTGAGGGTCAATCACGCAATACTGCACAATGACCCTTAAGGGTTATTCAAAGAGCACTGAAATTCCACCGGAATCAAATTCTCCGGCCCTGAGGTGAATTCAGCATTTACAGCAGGGTCCCCGAAGTGCAGGGAAAAACAGCCGCCAAACAACCGCCGAATCGAAAGTAGAAACCGCCAAAAACATTGTATTCAATCCAATAATCTGAAACCTATGGGATTCGCCTGATTAAACCTGCCGAATGAAACCACCGAACACCAGGGCATTTCACTGACATTTCGGTGCTGTTTGGTGTTCTCTGAATAGATTAACTGTTGCGACTCTATGGGAGATTTCACTGCTGACGAAGATCACTGTATTTGCTGGCTTTGAATGGCCCTGAAATTGCACGTTATGGGGAAATTCACTGTTCGGTGCAATTTTGGGGAGACAGTTCAGCTGTCTTTGAATAACCCTGTATGTAAGCGAAGTCTGTGGATGATGGCACCACATGGCACTAGAATGGGGTAAGTTGCAGCTAACAATATCTCACCAGGGGGCGAGATATCACACTGATCTATATAACCAATGCGATGTCCATCAACTGATGTTACGTCACAGTAAAAAATTAACTTCTATGCAACAAGTTCACATTAATTATTGTGGGGCCATACACAAATGCTATCACTCCACTATGTCAATTCGAGCAGTAACTTGGATTACCATATGACTTCCTCACTTGTTTATTGTACTTTTCTCTTCCTATATTTTGTATAGGATGTGCAAAGTGTTACTAGCATTAGAGTAATATCACTCGTTATTCCTCCAGCTCAGTTGGAAAAAAAAACTATTACGTTCCAAATCCTGTTGCAAAGTTAACTTTGTAGGGTACAAAATCAACGTGTTGAAGGTGTCAGCCCTTTTCATACAGAATACATTAGATTAAATAAATAAAGTTTGAGTGCTACCCTCCTCCTGTATTCTGTATGAAAAGGGCTGACATGATTTGGGTAAGTGCCCGGCTCACTATCGTCCATATACTGTATATATATATAAAATCAGCTATAGGAAACAAGAGTGTGATTTACAAGGGCTTTATGGTCCTGGAGCTGAATATTTGAGTGTGTCTCTATCGCAAGCCTCTTACTTCCAATTCCACCTCTGCCCATTTTTCTCGCCCCCCTTGTGCCACTTTCTTATCCCTTTTAATCTCATTGTGGTAGTGACACAATTAACTTTCAGCTGGGCCTGTTTCAGGGCATGGGCCTGGAGCTGCAGCTCCAATAGCTTTTTTTATCCAATCCTAAGTGAAGTATCAGTATGGTAAATAATGGTACTATTAAATTGTCGGCAAATCAATGGTCACATTACCTCTTCAACTTGTCTAGATGTTAGGCAGCTAACTAATATACACGGTAGAGATCCTGCCCTTAATCCATGCTGCTATAGGTTAATATTTTGTCATTTTAATACAGCAAATGACCATTACTCATATACAATTCACAATGCAATGCCGGCAAAACTTGTACAAATTAGAATTATGTAAATAGTTTGTTTTTGCTAACAAAATTGTAAATGTAGTAAACAAACTCAAAGTCCTATTGTTGTTGAACAGACTATCCTTTTAATTATTTTTTATTACTACAATCCAGAGTGAAACTATTGCAATAGTGACATTACGAAATCCCATCGCTGACACTACGCTTAAATTAGACAATCATTCTCAATAACAGCAGGGAACATCTTTTTTGTAAAAGCTGTTTTTGTATTGATTTCAGACTTGCAAAACAGCTTTTTAAAATGAAAAATGAGATCTAAATCTTTTTCTGTAAACAGATGTTTTTCCCTGTATTGTCAGCCACAAGTTCCAATTAAAGTGAGGTACAATTTTTACTCATTAAACAGCTGAAAACTAATAAAGGTTGGAGATGTTACAAAAACCTTACCACCACTTCACGTACCACATTGAATATACAGCTATGCCTAATGAAACGATATGGCACAATTCATGCACTGAGAATTCTAAACACCTAATCATCAACTCTATTATTATTATTATTGTCGTCATTTATATAACGCCAACAGTTTCCGCAGCGTTTACAATAACCAAAGGGAACGAGATACAGATATTTATTTTTATTTATTTATTTATAACAGCTTTTACCAGGAATGATACATTGAGATTTCTCTCGTTTTCAAGTACGTCCTGGATTCAAGAACATTAAAATGTTACAGTTGTTACAGAAATACAAAGTAATACAATGCAAGATATTAAAAAAAAACACAAATATACAGATTAACAGAAAATAAATATGTAGGAAATAGTCATTATGTTACATGTTTACAGGTGCATTCTGTATTGAGGTATGTTAATAGGGAGCTCTTGAGTGACTTGAGACTGGAGGAAGATTTGATGGCGTCTGGGAGGTTAATGCACGCACAACGCTTGAATTTTTGCACCAAGCGTTAAACGTTAACGCGTGGAAATCAACGCTGGAATTACAATCCTCGGCATTTTTTCATCCGTCGAGCAATAACGCGTGTTAAATGGACATGCACAAACGCGCGCGCCGCAATGTTGCGCGCAGAAATCAGTGTGCGGACTGTTTTTTTTCATGCGATTCAGCCAATCAGAATTAAGAACCACAATTGTCTCACGTTAAGTTTTTGTGCCTGTCAAAGTCAATCTGAGTATATATGCTGCAGCAATAATAAATGCACACACAACCTCTCAAATTTATTGGTTTGGAATGTGTAACTGTACTTTGCTGCATTTTTTTTTTTTGGGCTGGTGTATTTGGGTTCGGCCAGGTCCGTCAGATTTGCCATTAACACCAGCTTTTAGGAGTTGCTAAAATTATGCGCGCAAAGGCTGTGCGTTACAAACTGCGCATAGATTCTAATACCATCCGCGTACCAGCGCACAAACGCATTTGTTCTCACAATGTTAAGTATAGGACGCGCGCAGTACAGTACGCTTGCAAAGGGTTCTCACAGGTTCGCCTGCGTTAGACGAGTGCTTGCGTTTGTTGCGCTGACTTTGTAATACGACGTTCTGCGCAAAGGGTTTTACCACTCGCGTTAATGCTTTTTTGCGCCGGCGCAAACGTTTGCACGAAGATTGTAATAGGGCCCATAATATTTAATAAGTGGGTAAAAGCTGCTTGATCCAAGGAGAAATCCGATGCCATTCTGGGGTCAAGAGGGAATTTTTCCCACTATGTTGCATATTTGGCGAGCGCTTCAAAAAACTGTGTTTTTTGTCTTCCTTTGGATCAACAGCAGTAGGTGATGTGTGAACAGCTGAATTGGATGGGCGTATGGCTTTTTTTCAGCCTGTGCCATTATGTATGTAATGTGGTTTTATTTATAAGGCACAGCAATCTAGCAATCTAGTCCCTTTAATATGTTTTTTCTGGTCTGTTAATATTTTTTAGGGTGGTTGTACACATTTAATAAAGAAACAATTAACAGTTTGCCAGAAGAAAATAGGAAAGAAAACTAAAATATGTAAGACTTGAACAAATGTTATATATCATCATCATGTCCACAGCTTACTTGTTGCTGTTTGTGGTAGCAGAAGCTACACCTTTTCGTAGGGTATCAGGGTGGTCGTCCACTGGCTCCGTAGTCGTACAACCGATTTCGGGCCATATTACATAGTTGGTGCTAACTTAACCAGAGCTGTTGTAAACTTACAAGAGCCACTATAGCCTATGGAGCTGTTAAGTTAACAACAGCTCTGGTTAAGTTAGCAACAACTTTGTAATACTGGCCTTATTCGTTACACTACAGATGACCTAGGTCGTACGACTATGTATGACTAAGGTCGTCCACTGCGAACGACAATGGACAACCCAGGTCGGATGTATCTAGTTTAAAAATTAGCTTATATTGTGGGGAAAATGCAGTAAAAAATATGAAATAAATAAGAAATTTAAAAAAATGTAGAATGTACCACTATAGCAGTTTGAATGTTAACATGTGCCTAAATACACATTTGGCACATAAGGAGTTAAGGTACAGCTGCAAAAGGACCGGAGTATGTTTCCCCATCCCTCAAAATTATTAAGAAACAGCGCTAGACCCCATGCCTCCGCTACACAATAAAATATCTTTTCATTTATTTATTATTTACTTCTCAGCTGCATCTCGTGAGATTTGTTGTACCAGGTTGCCCGACTTCGACTGTCAAATGCCATTCAAATGGGAACAGTCGCTGGTCTGATGTAGTCGTTCTTAGTCATCCGAAGTCGTCTGATGGAAGTCTGAATCAATGGACGAGGGTTGAATCTCTTCTGTGTTGTAGGATTAGTCGTGCAACTACAAACGATTATGTCCGACTTGTTAGTCGAACGACTCCGGACTCAGTGGATGACCAGCCTAAGTGTTACTCTGCTCATGCATATTTTTTGGTCTCATTACATTTGGCACATTAAATTACTTTATGTTGCCCTACTAGTTAGTTCCATTCATTAGTTTTGGTCATGCCAAAAACATGTTCCCCTGTCTACGCATCCTTTTTGGTACAGATCTTTTACTGGTTTTATGTTTTTGTTAACTTAAAATAGGGATGTCCCCCAGATGTCCCCGAACTACAACTCCCATGCTTCTCCATCCATCTAATGCAGTCAGAGATTTCTGGGAGTTGTAGTTCAGGAACATCTGGGGGGCCGGAGTTCGGACATCCCTGTCTTAAACCATTCTACAGAGTGATTCATGTAGGCCAAAATTAATTTGTTAGTTATAGACCTTAAAGAATGAATGAAAATTAACACAAGTTTCAGGAAACGTACCTCCTCTTATGTAGAGCTCAACTCATCATAGCAAGTGCTTGGACTGGCCACTGTTCTTTTAGGCATATGTCGACTCAGCGCTATATGTTGTTGCTAATGCATCTAAATATTGCATTATCAATATTTGTGAGACAGGGGCTGGCCACTGACTCATAAATCACACAGTCCTCAAATAACCTTGGGTTGTCACCATTGACTCACATGATATGTTGCATGCCGAGTCATCTTGCTGGAAGTTACCCTGTGTCAGTTTCAAACAGTAAGCCATCTTGCTCCATGGTAGTGCTATTCCTGTGGCTGTGTTGTTGCCATGGCTGTTATGCCATCCTGCAGGCACATGCCCAACACGTCTGTGATTGCATGTGCACAACATAAAAGGAGGTATGTTTTCTGACCTGTCATTAATTGTAATGCATTTGTTGTGATCTATAATGAAAACCTTGAGATTGGGTCTATTTGAATCACCCTGTGTAAAGTTACTTTTCATTCGTGTATTTAACCCTTTCACTCTCAAAAAATTGATAAATATGCTTTTGTAGGAAAAAAAACATTCTAAAACGAAAATGTACCCTAAGAAACCCAACATACAATCCTTTTTAGCACTGTGATATTTGATTCTTCAAAAAAAATGATGGTGGTGAAGCAGTTAATTACTAGAATGGCGCTTTGCAAGCTCTTTATTTTCCACCTTGGAGTCCGGTCAGCTGTTAAAGGTCAGTAATACATCTTGTTCTCCCTTTTTTTTTTTACCTTTTTATCCTTTCTAGTGGTTTTTGACCTATACTTCACAAGTAGAGGTTGTTCAGATGTTGACTTTTTAAGGCAACTTTCACAAGCAAAAATCACATCCACCTCCGAAAAGAAATCCATTTGCTTCCAGAATAACAGATACGTTTGGGAATAAGTAGCATAGGAACGTATCTATCCTTGGTCCCAATAAGAGGTTTTAAACGAGTGCTAACAACCCCAACAAATTCTTTTCTGACACATGTCTAACAGAACTATGGGGAGAATCGAAAATAGTATTTCTGCATAAGAACGAAATATGTGCACTTGAAACTATCAGCTAGTTTAGTGTCTCATTAGAAAGATATGTTATGTATGATAAATGTAGCTTCAGTCGCTGAAAAAAAATATTTAGGAAGTCTGAAGGTTTTTAAGCAGGATAATCTGGATGAAATGTTTGACTGTTAAAAGGGTTTACAGTTTAGAAATAAAATGTTACACTCTGACTCATGATTGCTAGTTAATAAACCAATATATTGGGTCCTACAAAATATCTTATGTACATCATTTTTAAATTCAGAGTGTTTATTTGCCAACATTTTATACGTTGGGGAAAAAACACTTTTTCAAGTAATATTAAAGAGCATTGTAAGATATGAGGCCAAATGATGGTATTTGACTGTATTTAATAACAAAAAGAATAATTCTAAAATTCTATTATACAGAATAATAAGTGTTGAAACCATGTTTAACCTCGTGGCAGTTACTGATGCCAACCTGACTGCGATTTAAAAAGTTATAACATATATTTATGCTCTTCTACAGAATACCTTAGCTGATCTCTGCAGAAATTAAGTAAAAGTCGATAGGTTCCTTGATTGAGTTAATGGAATTTGAGTAAATTTCCAGCCAATGAAGCTGTTATTTGGTACGTGTAATCTCACTTACAAATAATTACCTACACCTAATCTGATAAAGAAAGATTGAATTAAACATATTGTTAAGGTAACGGCTCGAGACACTATTCTGACCGAGACGCAAGCTTTGGTTTCAGCTTGGCTTTAGCAGCTCCTTACTGTGTATTAATGGACCCTATACTTTGTATAGGATATGTAAATAATGGCTCAGTGAGAGAACATTCTATTCCATGGTGGCTCGCTGTTCTCGGCTCGAACCAGTAATCTGAAAAATATATTGGCTCTCAGAGCTTGGTGTTAAGTGATTTTTTTTCCCACAAAGAACCTGATCTCAGGTTTCTGATTGTCTCAATGGTGGTATCCACAACACACAAACCTAACCAGCAAATCCCTACCTCTACCAATCCTTGAAATGGCCGGGCAACACTAGAGTAGTCTGATAAACAAGCCTGGGTCTGGGAGAGGAGAGAATCACATAAACGAGAAACCAAGCCCAGATCGGTAACACAGAGTCAAGCACTCATAAAGCATCTAGGAGCGACGAGAACAATACAAAATTGGAAAACAAAGTCAAAATCAAAACCAGAGATCAACAAACAGAATACACAGCAGCAAGACACTGTGGACAGTGGACACTTTTCCCTAGTGTGCAGTAAAATGGGGATGCCATCGGGTGTAAATCTTCGCCTGCAGGTTTCCCCGTAGCATCTCCTTTTTAGGCAATATTCCGGGGCAGATGCTAGCTCAGAACCTCGCCCTGGAACGCAGCGCTAAGCACTGGGATACTGACGGTTGCACTTCCATGACACTGTCGCGAGTATCACCTCCTGGAGTCCATAAAACACATGTGTAGAATGAGCAGTACTAGAATAACGCAGATGAATGTTAGAACCAGCGTAATGACACGGACTAGAGCAAACGTCAGCGGAATGTTGCAAGTTCGGACAAGATTCTGTAAAATAATGCAAGGTGGAACAAGTATCACTAGAATGACACAAGGTGGAACGAGCTTCCCTAGAATGAAAAAAGGAAGAGCAAGTGTCATCAGAATAACGCAAGGAAGTCCTTGTAAGACAGGCATGACTAACACTGCTTATGTGTATCTGTCACGTTTACACATTTTAGCTGGGCCCCCTGGTGGTATAAACGATCTGGGCCAGCTCTTGTGTTATGGGCTAGCCAGTCCAGGCACCTGGACTTCCATGTGGCTGATTTGGCCTGAGGTCACATGGCCTGCCCTGGTTCCCATAAATATGGCCAGCTGTGCATTAGCTCTCTGCTCCTGCATGGGTTATTGTAACATGAGTTCCTGCTTTTGGTTTCTATGTGTGATTCTGTGTATGATATTGGCTTGGTCTGACTATTCTCTTGTCTGCTCCCTGTACTCTGTATATTGATAATTCTGTGTACCGACCTCTGCTTGTCTGACCTGCTCTCCTGGCTCTTGACTCATGGCAAACGGCTGAAACTCTACTCTGGCAATTAGACCCTTTTGCATTCCCTGACTACTCTCTTGATTATCCCTGTTTATATTCTGTGTCATTTACTTCCTTGTGTCCTGTTCTCTTGCCTCTGTGTACTTACCCAGCAGCATATTATTATCAGTCAGTGTTAGAGGCCAGCATAAGGACCTCATCCTAATTCAGGGTTCTGTGTTGCTGCTGGGCATATTGTCTTGTTGTCTCTTGTTAACCCCTGTTGTTATTGTGCTATTTATTCTTTGCCCTGTATCCTGTATAGAATTAGAATAAGTATAAGGATCTTGCCCCAGATCAGGGTTTCCTCATGTGTGTGTCTGTGTGGTATCCTAGTTCTGTCATCTTTGTCCAGGATCTGTGTTATTCTGTGTCCTGTATCCATGCAGCCAGAAGCAAACCTGCCAAAAGGGCTTAACAACCCCCAGTATAAAGGGCCCACCATGGCTCCAGCCAGGTGCCCCGTGACGTTAAGTGTCTAAAGGGCTTAAGAATACCCAGTATAAAGGGCCCACCTTGGCTCCAGCCAGGTGCCCCTGTGACAGTATCCCCTCTTTGTTTAAATCCGAGAGTCTCCCTGTAATATATGCAAACCAGATGTAGAATACGGTCATTAGCTCAGTATTAAATCATCTAAAGCAAATCCTGTATTACCAAACAATGAGTGCACATGAATTTGATTTCAGGACGCAAACAAATAATTTCTTAGAGGAACAAGACAAGTGTGGATTGAATGAGATTGAATTGGTTCACAGCTTGCGAAAAGTCATAAGTTAATTTAGTAGAATTGTGCATTTCTATTCTGAATAGAACATGGATGTTAGATTATTTTCAAGGTTACTGAGATATGGATAAATATATATACAAGCAGACACAATATAACATTTATTAAACAGTTATTATTCAATAACAAATTGGAGCCAAGAGTGGCAATGATGCTGTCAGTATATAAATACTGCCCTTATATGACGATGTGGATCAAATATAGACACCACAGGAAATCTTGGAGGCTAGAAAACAGGATACAGGAATGGCGTAGCGTAAAACCGTACAAGTTAATTAGCTGATTAAAATATATAGTTGTCCCACTCACAAAACAGGTGGCACATCATATAAATTATATATGTGCAAACAAGCATGACTTTTTAGACAGTTCTTGAAAAAGTCACTTTTATTTGAAAGACGAAACGCGTTGAGCGTATCCAGCCTATTGCCTGGTTGGCAGAGGTTGGAGGTCTCTTATTGCTGTGGTCGCTGGACTGGTATCCCGAGGTCTGAAAGTTGAGGTATGAGGATTCCACTGAAGGACTGATGGTAACCGATCGATATATGATGACGACCTGTTTTAAACATGCTTGTTTGCCCACAGATAATGCATATGATATGCCACTTATTTTGTGATTGGGACAGCTATATCTTTTAATCAGCTAATTAAAATGTACAGTTTTACGCTATGCCTTTCCTGTATCCTGTTTTCTAGCCTCCAAGATGTCCTGTGGTGTCTATATTCGATCTGTATCGACATATAAGGGCAGTATTTATATACTGACAGCATCATTGTCACTCTTGGCTCCAATTTGTGTTTGTTTTTTGGTATTATTTGGCACTTTTCAGGGGGGTGCTTTGAGCTTGGGGACAGACCTTTTGGTGATTTACACATCTATTTGTACATAAAAGTTATCATTCAATGCTGTGTATCTCTCACCTGAAAATATATAGTTCCGCTTTGAATATAAATTAGAGCTGTAATGCATTCAAATATTAGCATTTTTAAAATTAAGTTACATATACGTATTTGTAAATCAAAAATGAAAGCAAGAACAACCTTTGGTAAGCAGCGGAGTTTCCAATAAAGTTTTGCTCCCATCATCATGAATTGTCTGCAGTTTACTTGGTAATTGCAAATTTAACTACAAACATTGTGGATGGATAGTTTTGGGAAATTCCCCTTGTTTGGCACTGTATTACTATTCACCAATTAAGATACAATGATGTACTAGAAGCCAAGCCTTCCTAAATCTGAAAACACATATTTCATTTATGTTCTGCTGTTCTTTTTTGGTACCCTATTATTTGTGGTCTTAAAGGGCTACTACCACCAAAAAATGTAATATTGTTATTTGTTTATTTTATGCTGCCGATATCTTACATGTGCTTTGCTTTTCTCTTGTATGTTTCCTTAAGAAATGATTTAACTCTATATGTGTCACTGTGTGCATCCACAGTATCTTTACCTCACTTGCTCTCCTTTTCTGCTGTCTCCACTTCTCTCTCTAATTACTCTTACTAAGCCCAAACTTCTGCTCCTTCCCATGCAATCCCTACAATATTCTTCAGGCCGCCAGTTTCACCTTCCCTCTGTTCCCATTTGTTTCAGTTACCCCTGTCCCTTAGATTGTAAGCTCATGGGATGTCTGCCTGAGCACTTGGGTTAAAGTTCTGTATTAGCTGGACAGTTATCCTACGGGCAGGGTTGCCTTTCCTCTTTTATCATGTGCGTTTCCTGTTTGTGCTTCCCCATTGTAAAGCGCTATGGAATCTGCTGTAACTTGTAACTGTAACTGTGTGGTTTTGACCATAGAATGGAGTGAATGGGTTGATCTCTGACTCAAATCATTGTATTGTGTGGGATATATTCAAAGTACATCACCAGGGGGTAGATTAGCCATCTCAGATATCTTGAAGAACAGTAGCCCCCTGCTGCCTTATCTAAACATTCCCTCCCCCACCTAACTAACTGGTAAATATTGTAAAGGTAAATAAACAAGAGTCACAAAGCAAAGCTTTAGGTAAATGTTGCATCATGGGAAAATTCCAGAAACTGGAAGCCCAAAATAAAATGCCTAATTTTATTTTTCCTTTTTAAACTTCAGACAAAGAAAAAAAACAGCTGCATGTGTTTTATAATACGTTTTATTTGTAATGCACAAGTAATCTAGTTACAGATTATGTAATTGGTAGTGTCCTTTTAACCACATACCAGGGTGATGTCCACCTTGGCGAGGTTGATACCTGTGACCTCTAATTCCTGGCTGAGCATCATAGTTAATGTAGTCTACAAGTGACCGCATTGCCAAGCCTAGCCATCTCTGTCCTGCATGACTGAATACAAAAATCTAAGATGGATATTCTAGAACTTGACAATCTACGCCTCCTGGGGATATATTTTAAAACATTTTCCAAGCAGCTTTTGTGGTAGCTGTTTAAATAATAAAAAAAAGCTTCATAACACAGATATCTGAACAGGCTGCTGCTGTATCGTTTTTAGAAATCAGATTTTACAATGTGGGAGCGATGTTGAGTGTGAGACGAGTGACATGGGATGTGACAGTCACAATCAGGCCAGCTGTCATGCGGTGCAGGCGAGAGGGACATTGAGTTCTGGGTAACCTTGTCACTGACAAGCAGAAAGGGTTTAACCATTCCCAACCAGAAGAGATCGGAACCATGTGTGCAGACTATTTCTGGGCAGAAAGACATTGTTTCTGCTGAGCATAGAATTCTGTGACTCTGGACATTAAGGGCTCGGTTTAAGTCTATCAGCCGATTGTTCAGGGGGGGATTGGCTTCTTGAGGTCGGATTTTTTTTTTAGATATCTGCTGATTCAGTAAAAATAATTTGGCCCCAACAGATAGTCGAGAAATGCAGGTGGTCCTAAAAAACATTTGCAGATGAAACGACCAATATGCTTATTTTCGGCCAGCACCTTAGAGATTTGTGCCTTTTTAAAACATTTCTCTTAGAATTTCCTAGATTTAAAAATTATTTAATTCTTACCTCTATTTCCCTGCCTGAAAATCCATCTGTCAGCACCTTTTTGGCAGTTGATATTATTTCAGAAATGTGCATACTGAAAACTCGAGTTGAATCGCTAAAGTCGATATTTCCATTGACAAATAAAATCCCGAGAGCTGTTATTCGATCCAAATTTTTATTGGGAATGCGAGCTGCCAGAAAACCCGCATCTACTAAACCAAAAAATGGCTGAACAACTGCCGGAAAAGGTGTCGGAATTAAATAATAAACTGACAACAGTGATATAAGTTATCTCCACAGATAAAAGTAATGTATCCATCAATACATAAATGTTGACCTTGACACAATGTCCAAACCAAGAAAAATGTGTTTCATGGACGCTCATTGAACTGTCTCAGATCATACAAATAACTGGAATTACTAGTGCGATTTTGATATTTTTTATATTTTGGGGCTCTACAACTCCAGGTGGCATCCACATAAACAAAGGCGTAACTAGAAACTAGAAGGCCCAGACAGTCAATTGTGGGATCCCCAGATGCAAGGCCCCGGGTGCGGTGGCACCCACTGCACCCCTGGTAGTTATGCCCCTGCACACAAACATACATCCTCTCGTCAATACTTTGTTACAAATAGGACATATAGGTTCTCTTTATGATGCTAGGATGATAGAGCGTTTACAGTGAGCAAGGTGTAATAAGATTCTGAAGGTATTTGGTCGACCTGTATTACCATGTGACAATGTCTCCTCTTTGTATAGAGACGTAGAAAAAGGTGCAATGGAACAGCGTAATCACTAAATCAAATATTGAGGTAATCACCACGAGTGCAAACAAGAACCAGGGTGGACCAGTCCCCAACACCACAGCAAATGAAGAAAGGAGGAATGGGCACACCGGGACCTTTTTAACAAAGGCTTGGTAGAGCTGAATATGACACCCAGTTACATTACATTATATCGTATCAACATGATTAAGAAGCCCTAGCTTGGTTAAAACAGGAAATTTCAAACAACTGAACGCATTGACATTTCACTACTCTTTTGCTGCTCTAGGCACTTATTAACCACCTGGCTAATAATGGCTTCTTTCTATCTTTTCCTTGTTGGATACAAAAAAGTTACTGTTCCCTTTGGACATGGACACAGCTTCAACTGTTAACACATTGGGCTTGTAATTTACCAGATCTTAACGTATCCGAGTGTGAAACCATCAAGGACGAGTTGTGGAAATTCAAAGAGATTGCTGAGAGCACACAAAGGAAAACAGGAGGTGAAGGACATTTTACTCATACCCAATAAATGTGTCCTTAGTCCCAAAAGTCCTTTGTTTCAATGAATATAGCAAAATCACCTTGGGGGTGGCTCTCAAGGGTCTTGCTTTACTTCCTATGCATACCTCACTTTTCTATTCATGCATGACCTTCTGTCACGTACCTCCAGCGCCCAGCAGCCTCCTACACGCTTCTCGCTTGCTGAGCGCCGGATAAAATGCACGCTGGCGCCAATCACGTGATGCCCAGAGGGGCGGGCACATTAGTAAAGCGCGCAATCTACTATATAAGGCCTCCAGTTAGCCCAGACCAGCGCGCTGTCGTGTTGTCACACTCCCACAGTGCTCCCAAGTGTTCTGATTATATATATTGATTGTGTATGACCTTTTGGCTTTGGAAAAAGACTACTCTTATGTATAGACCTCTGGCTTTTGGAAATTGACCATTCTTGTGTTTTTGACCCCTGGCTTTGGGCTATCGATTACTCTTCTGCTTAGACCTCTGAATCTAGTGATCTGCTACTCCAGTGTTTTGTCATCTGGCTCCGCGGTATTGTATACAGATATCTGGCATCTGTTTGCTAACATATATATATATATGCTCTTGTCTCAGTATGTTCTCTTAGTCACTATAACTGACCACTACAAGGATTGGAATATTAAAGGTAACTTTGCGTACAGGGATCATATACATATATCCATAGGGAATCCGTGACACCTTCTCTTGACCTATGTTTCCTCTCAGTAACTTTTATCAGTTTTACACTTTCATCGGTCGGATAAGTGCATTGTTGTTTTGGATTTTGTTCAGGTCTGATTTATAGTTCTATACGAAAAAAACTCACCTAATATTCCTATTTGGACTTCACCGAACAGTACTCGATGCTTCCATGACTGTACAAGAGCTCCTGAGGACCATATAAAAAAGAGCGACATTTACGAAGCAAATGAATGTGTAGAAGGGCATCCCAAACCCTTTGGGGCATCCAGCAAAGGGTATTAACCCACTATTTTATCCATTGGTTCAGTCACCCAGCAGCTGCAAGAGATGAAGGGCTCTATACAGTTCTTGCCGTTAAATTACTGTCCGCAGCCACTATACAAAGCACTAAACAAATAACCCAACCAATAAAATCTAAAACTTAAATCGAATCCTACTGTGCAGAGGGTGGAGCAATCCGTACGTTCTCTGAATGTGAGCAGCGGAAGACTGGGAACAAATAGTTCCCAGTGTCCTTTCACAGTTCCTTTGTGATCCCGTTCTCACTAGCATGGGGCAGGGTCATTTTTGGATCAATGGAGTCTTATGGACTCCAAGACCTGATACCACCAGTGGAACTGCCAGTGGCAGTTTGTGACTCCTAGAAATTCTGACTTGAGTTACGAAAACGGCGACTGGTTCAGAATAGGCTCGATAACCAGGAACAGGTAAGGGATAGTGATATGCGATGGTCTTCCCGTACTGGCTCCCTGTTACTGGCAACAGTGAAATAGAGCCTGAAAAGTGAACATTCCAGTGTACACAAGAAATGAAGGCACCATAACATGTACTCTCTACTCCACGTGTCCACTGGCCAACTGGAGAACCAGTGAAAAAAGCAATCCATGTGAGAGTCACAGAACTATAATTGAAAAATTAAAGTGTTAGTTGTACATGTTTTGTATCTGTAGTGTTTTTGTTCATCTATTTAGCAAAAGGAATAAACACTAAACAGCACATTGGATTATGTAAGTGATTCCGAATTCTGTTTGTGTGTATCCACTTTGCCAAGAGCAGCAGAACAAATATAGACAAGAGATATAGGCCGATCATCAGTGCAATATCATAAATGAGCAGAAATAACAAAATTACTAAATATTGACTTGCTGGCAGACAGTTATGTGAAACATAATAGGCTTTTCACTTTGGTTCTTTTTTTTTGTTTATTTCGTTTTTTTAAATGTATTTTCACAACCCTTTCTAATGAACATAAGTGGTTGTATTTATTTAGCTATGGAAGCATTGACTGTGCCAGCAGATAAGATCATCTTGGCTCATCTAGTCTGCCCATTATAAAACCTCAGATTGATTTTACTTATTTGTTCTTCAGGAAAGCCTCCTGTGCAGCCCAGACATTCCTGAACCTCTTTATTGCCTGAGTTTATTCTTATTACGCATTGCATCGAGTGTTCGGAAACACAGTAAGTGTCTCAGGTGCACGTTATTTCAACTTTTCAGCATTTTAAGCGAAACCTAGATTAGAGAATATTTTCACTACATTCTGAGAAGAGAAAAGAAATTCTGAGTCAGCCCTCAGTCTATAGGATGAATCCCTTTACAGTTAATAAAGCTCCTCAGGGGAGGAGTCAAAATAGCTGACATTAATGATGCGCAGATGGAGGGAGTACTTTTATTAAGCCACTCCATGAATTATGTAAGAGTATCTTCTCTACTAGGTTTAGGCTAATGATCTGAAACAATAACACACGAGACTATTAAATCTGTAACTTACAAGTATGACTCTCCCTCGTGCCACTGCCAGGAATATATCTTTCACTTTGTGGGGAGGGATCTTTTATGATGTTTCAGCTTGTCTGTGTTTTGTGCGTTGTAATGGCTTACTCCATTTTAAGTGACACTGTCATGACCAAAACCAGTAGGACTAATTTGACAGGGAGTCACTCAGTTATTGTGTCCACAGTTTTTGATTGACATATAATTAAAAAAACAACAGTTGTTCCATGTTAAAGTTTCACTGTCCCTCACATTCCTGCGGCATGCCACAGGGGGAGGGATTGCACTGAGTGGAAAGCCATCCTACAGGACAGCCCTCCACTCAGTCTGATTGACTATCGGTAAGAGTGACAGCCGGATCAGCACAGTGCTATAGGACGATTCTCTGCTCACAGTGGTCACTCCTCCATGTGGCATGCCGCAGAGACGTGCGGGACGTCAAAACTTTGAAATAGAACAACTCCCTCTTTTCAATTACATATGTCAGCAAAAATATGCTGATCTACATAAAGGGAGCGATTCTCTGTCAAACCGGTCAAACTTGCTTTGCCCATGACAGGTGCACATTAAGATAGCATTGGCACCAATGTTGATTCTCTCTGTGTTTTACAGGCTTTTAATTTTCCATGAAAATAATGCCATTCAGACACAGATCACATAGAAACAGTCAAACATTATTATTTTATGTGAATTTTTGCAATTTATTTTATGTGAATTTTTCCAAAAATTTGAAGAAATGATAACCCTTGCTTGCTGAAACTTTAGGATTAAAATGGTGCATGGGAATTTTTTGACAGAAAGTTTTGAAGATTGTAGAATTCTTCTTTAACCTACAGACCATGCACAAAGCATACAAAGGGGTAGCATATACACAAAATATATTTTTCAGGGGATGAGGTGCTCTTTATCACCACATGTTACATTTTGGGGATATATTCTATCTTTCAGTTGTAGAATTAAAGGGTAAGCAGCCTTACTATCTCATCTCATCTACAGATACATTGTAACTCTAGCTTTAAAGGTTCCTAAAAACAAGTCCCTGGGTAAAAGAATCAAATATTTCTTCCAGGAAAAATATGCTTGTGATAATAGGCATTTTACACTTTAAATTAGTTAAAAAACCATTTGTCAAGGGTAGACTGGAACAGAAATTCCCCCTAGGAGAGGGCCATGTGGTTAAGTTACTGGTCGATCTTTGGGAGTTGTTGCACTACCCACGCTAGACTCACATGTTTTGGAGCATTACTAGGATAATCTAGCGGCAGATTTCACCATCAAGGCTATCCAGGCCTGCTCAGGGAGGTCTATAAATCTCACTAGCAGCCTGAACAGTGAGAAAGCCACCAACATTTCATTGGTCAGTTCTGGAGATCCTATGACATCTCCTGGTGACCCTGAGCTCCAGGTGACCACATGCCAGTGGGCATTGCACACCTTGTACCATCTCGACATGATTGTAGATTATTTGATCATGTTTTCTGCTGATAATGGGCATTTTCAGATAATAGCGTTGCCACATCTGTAGGTGAGATGAATTTATTCATTTATATGGTGATTAATGCACCATTCTTCCAATATTCAGCTTTTATTAGGAAACCATAATACCCTTAATCCAACAGGATAGTGTGCATGATAATCTGCTTCATGTAAATCAGTACAAGGTGGCAAATAACATGCTAATGGGGTGTATCAGATCTGAAACACAGAGGAAGGGCCTTGAGGATCAATGCCAGTTAGTAATCATAGACCGTCATGAAAAGGCAGTGTATAATATTTATCTTGAATTTCTCAGAGATTAAAACCAAGTGACCATCAAACAGATATCTGGAGATGAAATACTCATCCGATAATGCAGTTCAAAGACTGGCTAGGTTGCATGTTTCGGCATTTCACAATAAATATTTGATGCCCTCCAAAATAACCCTTCTCATACCATCCCATTAATGAATTCTGATTAATGTTTTCATTGCAACACAGGTAAATCCCGAATTCAGGACCATGGCTCTTTAGGACTTATATAAATAACATGATTTATAGTCTATATTTGACCCATTCTATTTTTTTCTATTATATGCAGACATAGCTAAATTTATTTATCTATTCATGTAAATTAATTTCCTATCTAACTCAATCGATCCCTCTGTCTATATCCACCTATCCAATTCATATCTATCCATCTTTCTATCTATCTAGAGTGATCAGACACAACATCATACCACCTGCCTAATATTGTGTAGGTTCCCCTTTTGCTGCCAAAACAGCTCTGATGCATCGAGGTCTGGACTCCTCAAAACCTCTGAACGTGTCCCTTGGTATCTGGCACCAAGACATTAACAGCAGATCCTTTAAGTCCTGTAAATTGCAAGGTGGAGCCTCCATGGATCTGATTAGTTGTTCCAGCATATCCCACAGATTCTCAATCGGATTGAGATCTGAGGAATTTGGAGGCCAAGACAACACCTTGAAATCTTTGTCATATTCCTCAATAAGTTTTGCATTGTGGAAGAACGCATTATCCTGCTGAAAGAGGCCACTGCCATCAGGGAACACTATCGCCATGAACGGGTTTATGTGGTCCTCATCAAACTCTAGGAAGTTGATATGTGTCAAGTGTGTTCTGACAACTTTCTATCATGGCCAGCATTAAATTTTTTTAGCAATGTACAATAGCTCGTCTGTATGTTTGAGCCAGATAGGCTAGCCTGCACCCCCACGTGCATCAATAAACCCTGGGGCACCTATGACCGTGATGTCAGTTAACTGGTTTTCCTTGCACCACTTTGGTTAGGTACTAACCACTTTATACCAGGAACACCCCACAAGACTTGCTGTTTTGGAGGCGCTCTGACCGATATGTCCTATTTAGTAATATTGAGCATATAGAAGTGTCTATGGGCTCTATTTCATAGTTGGCGCTAATGCAGCGCTTCGATATGTAGGTGCTACCGCCAGGATAAGTGTGTTTAATGCATGCAGTCCATATTAACATTCCTGACACTACCCCCATTAGTAATCCGTTAGCGCATGAGATTTTGCGCATCCAATACTTAACATGGAGAGCGGAAACGCACATTTGCGTTTCGATAAGTAATGTATTACAAAGTGCTGGCGCTATTTTTTTTTTGGATTTTTTTTTTGAGAAAGGGTTCTACCAGGAAGGAAGGATACATTGAGATTTCTCTCATTTTCAAGTATGTCCTGGGTGGCGAGTATGTACCGTTAGGTGTCTTGCCCAAGGACACTTACTGGAGAGGTGCTCATCAGGATCGAACCCATGTCTCCACAGGCTCTCTCCACACAGAGCAGTGATGTTACCTCTACTCCACCCAGCCGGCAAATACCATCAGGACGCGTATGGCAAAAATTTAGCACCTCCTAAAGCCCACCTATTAAATCCCATACTCACCTCTCATCCCACGGCCCGATTCGCTGCGTCTTCTGGCCACGAGCAGAGTGAAACTGGATGCAAATAGTTCCCAGTCTCCCCCCGCGATCACTCCGTGGCAACACGCGCTCTCACAAGAGCGAGTTTGTGCAGGGCTCGCGGCCCGGAACATTTCATGAAGTCCAATGGACTCCAGGAGTTATACCCACATTGCTGCAGAAGTGCTACCTCGAGTATCACTGCGGTTCGCGCTGCGTTCCGGGGAGAGTTGCTGAGACGGCATCTGTCCCAGACTACCACGATAAAATGGGGATGCTACAGAAAAATCTGCAGGCGCAGATTATCCCCGTTAGTGTCCCCATTTTAGCATGAAGTTTGGAATAGGTCCCTGCGACTTTTGCCTGCTTTTGTAATTTATTGTGTGTGGTGGAGTAGAGGTAACATCACTGCTCTGCGTGGAGAGAGCCTGTGGAGTCATGGGAGAGATTCCAGTGTGGAGCAGCTCTCCAGTAAGTGTTCTTGGGCAAGACACCTAATGGTACATTAGAATGAAATACGTATCTGGTCGGCGCGAATATGAACACAACGGGATGTTAGGCAGCCTTAATGATGACGTCCTCAATGAAGAGGTTTGTGGAGGAAACAGAGACAAAAACAGAAATACTCTATTGGTGCAGATTGTTAAACACCGAGTATATGGAATATAAACTGTTGTGGTGTACACTCACAAAAGAGGAGCCTCAACACCGGCTCTAAGCGGGAAAACGCCTGTGGATTATTTTTCTTCAAAATTTTCACAGGAAATCCACTCCTTGGTATCAGAGGTTCTTCACAAGGTTTTCAAATGGACAGATATAAACCTTTTTGAAAACCTTGTGAAGAACCTCTGATACCAAGGAGTGGATTTCCTGTGAAAATTTTGAAGAAAAATAATCCACAGGCGTTTTCCCGCTTAGAGCCGGTGTTGAGGCTCCTCTTTTGTGAGTGTACACCACAACAGTTTATATTCCATATACTCTGTGTTTAACAATCTGCACCAATAGAGTATTTCTGTTTTTGTCTCTGTTTCCTCCACAAACCTCTTCATTGAGGACGTCATCATTAAGGCTGCCTAACATCCCGTTGTGTTCATATTCGCGCCGACCAGATACGTATTTCATTCTAGTGTTTTATCTTGGTTTGGGGGAAACCACTGATCATCTGGTTGTGCTGGGTATTGGGCAGTGTCACGAATCTGGGCGCTTACCACTGTTTTTTGTTCTACCTAATGGTACATACTCGCCACCCAGGACATACTTGAAAACGAGAGAAATCTCAATGTATCCTTCCTGGTAAAATCCTTTCTCAAAAAAAATTAATTAATTAATCAGTGCTAATTAAAACCTGAGGTAGGCTGATCAACTTGATTGCAGAAATTTTCTTTAACCCACAGACCGTGCACAAAGAGTACGCAAGGGTAGCATATACATATAAAAGTTGCTGCAGTCCAATCAACATCAATTCTGCTTGAGATAAATTAAAATTACCCTCACGCCTAGTTTATTCACTTCATTAACTGAATCAATAGAACAATAAACCCATGGAACAAATATGGATAAGTTCTTATTTAATTTGTATATTTAATTACCAAGTGAGCTGTTGAAGTATTTTATCATGGTGTTGTATAACAAACGCAAAAAAAAAGGCTTGATTACCTACAATGGATCATAGAAACGTAATCACTAATAAAATATTATCGATAATAACTTTACATTGAATAGACGCGTTTAGTTTTGCTAATAATAAAAATAAATAAATAAAATACAGCAGAGTTTTAACCATTCGTAGGTTGATTGCAGGAATTTCTACACTGGTTCTATATAGATAAGATGTTTTGTTTTTCATACTGGAGGCACAGCGCCATAGAATGTGTGCCTAAACTAGAACAGATCCTATCCAAAAATCAGTACTAATTGCTTTTTATAGTATTCTTGTGCAGATAAAGATGGAGAAGTTACTTTTTAACACCTGTTAATAGTTATTGATGCAACCAGGAATAGTGAAAAATTAGCAGGGGAATTGCACATTTTAGTCCAAACCGTTCAGGCAAAAAAAATATATATTTTTTTTCCACTTAACTATTTTGGAGTAAAATTTTCTCCCTAGATGATTCTACAGAATCTTCTTAGCTTTAGTGACAAAAAAATAATAAAATAAAATAAAAATTAATACAATGTGATTTTCACAATTATATATATATATATGTATATATATATATATATATATAATTGTGAAAATCACATTGTATTAATTTTTATTTTATTTTATTATTTTTTTGTCACTAAAGCTAAGAAGATTCTAAAGCTAAAGCTAAGCTAAGAAGATATATATATATATATATATATAAATAAATAAATTAAAAAATTATATATATATATATAAATTGTGAAAATCACATTGTATTAATTTTTCATTTTATTATAAGAATTTTATTTTATCATAAGAATTACATATATATAAAACAAAAATGTGTGCACACCCTGGGTCTTCTAAAATGTTGGTTTATTGGATATGCATTAAAAACAAACATATATATATATATTTATATATGTAACCCTTTAGTAGTAGGGATGATACATTGCAGCTGTAGTCAAGGTCACTAACAACAAGTAATACTATACCAAGGTTGTGCTAGGTAACTTTTACAATGCAGTGGATTTTTCCACATTCTGCACAATATAGCCTTGAATATGTATTGTACTTTTATAACAATCAAGAATAAAAAAAAACAGCATTATGACACACATGAGCGTAAACAGGCGACCAAAGAGCCTATATTTAAACTGTATACCATAGAGTGCGCCAAAACTGGAAAAGAATATTTAAAACCAGCAAATTGCTTCAGATTTAAATTTTCTTCTTCCCAACCAGATACGGTCAACTGCGATTTAAGGTTTAGCTCATAACCCCCTTAAAGGAGCTTTGTAAGAAACGTAAACAAACAAACGTATCGTTTTGCTAAAAGAAAATGCACAAATGCTGATCCTTTCTCTGGAATTGCAATGGTTAAACGAAAATGAAGTCATAGACGCAATGTGAAGAAAAGGCTCGCCAAGAACGGAAATGTACAGAAACCATTAACATCTTTTTTACATTATTTTTCAGCTGAACAGTGTGAGGAAAATGTAATGCATTTAAATCTATGCGTATATAAAGTAATATAAAGTAAATCTTGTGACTGTCAGACCTCTGTAAATAAAAAGGCAGCTCCTTTACATGGGTAATACTGGAAATGATCTGTTTTGGTATTCCAAAGAATTCCCACATACACTCTAGGTAGCAGGTATACTTTAAAAATTGGATTACATATATATATACATACAGTATCTATACATATATATATATTTCCTAGTGGTCATTCAATTACCTAGAAGTCATTCAACAAAAACAAAATAAAATTCTAAAATACAGTCTTTTGCCCAATATGGTTCCGTAATGTTGTCAACTGCACTACAAAAAGTCAAACCACTACACATCACACTAAAGGACAAAATCAATGTAGGGATAGCACTTGACAGCTTGTCTGCCACTGTTTAATTCATAATTCCCGGGGGCAACTTTCCAGGAATTTACGAATATGTGGTGTGGAAAGGGTGAGAAATGTTTGTCATAGATTATACACTCATCATTAAAACAGTAATGGAGCCAGAATATTAAGCAGCCTGTGGATTTATACCAAATAGTATGTGTGGCATGTCACTGTCAGCAAAGAAGACATTCTGCATTATGAATTACTAAAAATATATTGTTGGTAACGTGGAATGAACAACTAGGCAGTCCTAGGACTATATTGCTATTCTTGTACATGGAGCTGCATATCATGCTGAACAATAAATGCGGACTATCTAGGTATTGCAGAATATCGTCTTGGTTAGACGCAGTGATGCGCTATGCTGTCATAGCATATACTGTAGAGTCACGCTTTAAGAGATCCGACATAGAACATCTAACTCTTACAAGGAAACTTCTATTCAATATAATGGACGGTTAAAACTATCAGATTTGAAAAGAATGTTCAAGGAACCTCTGAAATAAAGATAACATAATTCCGAAAGAGTATAATGTGATGAGGTCATGCATGGAACCTTCAACTCTAACATGATAGCTCACTTCTGCCATCTAACCTCCAAATGAACATACAATACCATATGGCCATAACAGTCACATTACCATATTCAACGTGGAATTCAAGTCCTGCTTTGAACCCACAGTTCACAAGAGTACACTGTCGTAACATTTAGAATTAAAGACAATCTGTTTTGGAACTCTCAAATCAAGGTAATGTACTATTTACAGAGTCAGATTCCAAAAAGATCATGCATGGAACCCAAACCATCTTCTTTTAACCAACAATGTCTACACAGAACCTTCAATTCAAGGTAGTATAGGTCAAATACTAGTATAACTACGTGGAACCTCCAATTTTACATGGAGCCTACACCAACAAACTGTTCTGTCATAAAGGTTAGATTCTAAGAGATCCTGCACTTATCCTTCTACGTGACGCCTTCCATTCAAGATTTTCAACTATCACTACAGCCAGTTTCTAAGAGAAAATGTATGACACTTCCAAGTCCAACATGGAGTTTACAATGTATAATAATTTTTTGTCAAGATATGCATGGATCATGGTTCGGGACATGGAATCATGGACTTATGTTCAACTTATGTTTTGATACTATCAATATTGCCAAATTCCAAAACACTCTACACAGAACCCTCCAACTCATACATTGAGCCACCAGCTCACAATACTTTTCTGTCGTAAAGACTGAAAATGCATTATCCAACAAAACAATCCTATACTGAGTGATGCGTAATGACATTCTAACTGTAAGATGATCCATGTGTGTTGGAATAGGGTTTCAAAAGTAAGAGATTCTTTTGATGTGATCAACTGCTGGTCGTCAAAGTCCCATAAAAAGTTCTTAAGTGATTGAGGCTAAGAGACAATGGAACAAATGACAAGTTGCTCAAAAGAAGGAGTCTGTGACATCCAGGTATATACTAAGATATTAATTCCAAAGACACTATCAATAGCTATTTTAACCATCTCTAACGGGGCCACTTTTAAGTCTCAGGACAGATTTTGGTCCTCAAGACCAATTGTTTATTCTTGAAATAAACAATACGAAGGAACAGCTATAGTGGCCTGAGTGTCCATCATAATATCAAGTCCCATATTTTGCAAGGATTACTAAGCGATTTGGAGGATGGTAATGGGTAGTGTAGGGTAAAAAATGTCTGATATTATTACCAAAAGTTATTTTCGTTCTGCCAGAGAACAGTACGTAACAATCTTGTTTGACTGCACTTCCCATACACGTCTCAAGTCGTAAGAGCTAAAATTCAATTATAGTCAGTTTTGCAGACTTGGAACTCTGCATGCAAGATATTACAATGCATTTCAGGCTACAGATGTATTGCTGGCAGATTTTGTAATGGATTATTTCTGTTCTCATAATCAGTACTATAAATAAAGAAACACAATAATAAGCGCTGTGTCCAATGTGTGCTGTACAGCGTGTCTCTGAAACCTCAAAATGCACCAAAGGGAGACTATCACTCACTTCAACATTGTACAAAGTAATGTTACCTATCTGAAAGCTGAATGACTTGAAATTTGCATTTCAGTCCAGTTTTTAGTGAAAACACAATCATTTAACACTAGAATAAGTACAATATGATCAAACTATACTTTTAGTTACAATTATTGTACGTTATCAGAGATGGAAGCCAGTCAGGACACACAATTATCCATTCCCATGGTCCATATAGATACGGAAGACTGAAATTCTCACTGCTAGGTGATATACCAATAACCTAGACAATATCTGTGGAGAGGCTCTCTTTACTTTAACTGAAACATTCAACAGTGTTTAATTGGAAAATATGGTGAGCTGGCCATGAAGTTCCCCACAGGTTCTTAAAAGCCCCAGAAAACTATCGGGGTTATTCAGAAAGAGGTGAAAAGCAGGAGAATGACTGGAGAATGGAAAATACTAGGTCAAAATAGCCAAACCAGAAAAATTCTCCCATTCATCTCAATTTCCAAATCGGCTATTTTGACCTAGAATTTTCCATTCTCCAGTCATTCTCCTGTTTTTCACCTCTCTCTGAATAACCCTGTATGATATCGATGCCAGTCTGAGATGTTCAACCAACAGGAGGTGGCACCAGCTCATTATTGTAGCTATAAGACAACAGTGATATTTGTAGAAAACACCTATATTGTACTTTTTACAATGAATACACCTAGGCATTTAATATCTACCTTGAGTAAATCAAGATTAGAACTGAAAAAATTATATTTTGAATTGAGTAAAGTCATGTGACCCACAGAGAGAAACCAATAATGTGTACCCAGTATAACCCAACTTATTTTTATATCCAAAGAAACTTTAAAAGGAGATCTTATGGAAAATACTTTTCTAAAATAAATTGTTGATCAATAGATACTACGAAGTTGTGTGTTTTTTATAAGAAGATAAGATGTAATTATATTAGACTATAAACCAAGACACAAGGCTATCAAGTCAAAATGGGTATTAGATGACACAGAAACCAGTGTATTCTCCGTTTCCTTGCCTTTCTGACACCAAGGATAATGTATCCTTGAAAGGCACTGAGGGAAACAAGGCGATATTTTTTCAGAATGTTATACGGTTTAATCCATGCTCCCATTTTATTTTCCTAAACCATTGGGCCATCAACTTGAGATTCAAGGACGATCAGATCCCTTTTTATTGGTTCTTCTAGGCAAACAGTTGGACTACATCAATCAAACTCTGACTCGTGTTCTGTGTTTTTTTTTTGTTTTTTTTCCTAGAGCGAAACAAAACACATTTCAAAGAGAATGGGATTCAATATGTAAATTGCCCCACATCTGAAAAATGAATGTCTTGCAAAACACAAACCCAAGGTAAACAGCAAAATCAGTCCTGGCTGACCTTTCACAATGGCGTTCCTACTATTTTGTACCACTACACTATAATCCTGTAGAAAAGTCACTTGGCAGCAACCAAATCCACAACAAGAGACGCAAGGTCTTAGATTCCATTTCTTTTCACAAGAATATCACGATCAATGAATGATTTTATCTATTGTTCAACAATTTGATCAATAGTGGGTTTTATCTATTTTAACCTTTTTTATGAAGGAGGCATATATGGTAGGTTAGACTATATTCAGGATTTTAAATAGCAGTCATTCAAATCATCACAGATAGCAAAAACCTGACTTTTTTCTCCTTTTTTTCTTTTTGTTTTGGTTCATAGTATTGATGGGTAATAAAACTAATCTTCAAACAAACGATAAATGATTTAATGGAGATTATGGCACTTTGGTATGACAGACACTGACTCATCTGCTCACAAGTAGACCAAAATATTATTAATTATGTGTAATCAGCCAGCTAATTGCAGTCATTAATCTATTATTACGCTGATCTGATTCAATTATTAATTGTAGCAAGCTAAATTGTATGCTTATGATATAATTTGTCATGATCAGCATTGGTCCTCAGGTAAACTCTGAGCGTGTGCATCACATACAGCATCATTTTCAAACACATCAAGAGGAAGGGAGAAGCTTTGTTACTAGATGGTCACGTTTCACAGTACATTATGATCAAAGGGTGATAGTTTGGATATTAGGTGTTTTTGTCTGATATATAGTAACTATGCATACATATGCATATATATATATATATATATATATATGCATATTTTCACACATACATACATAACAGATGCGTGCATGATAAGCAAATATTATAACTTTGCCTTGTTTGCACTCCTGTTTGTTTTACCATAGTTACATTTTTTGAACTGAACTGATACCTCACCATATTAACCATGTATTTAATATTACACACTTAACCATATATAATATAACTACTCACTTAAATATAAGTTAGATAGATTCTCATATAACCTGACTATATGAAAAGGATGATCCAGGTTCTAGTTGTTAGCACTAACCATGCATAACATTTGTTGGTAAACACTGTTGGAGGTTCTAAGATATAAAAGTGTCTATTTCCTCATCTTGGTGCTATTTGATTCAATTATGAACACAAGAATATTTTTCCCTTTTGAGCAAGATTTTTTTTTCCACTTTCTTTTACGTTTACAGCAATTTCAGACAGAGGGAAGGTAGAGCTCAATGAGTGAGTCCTTTCTGTGCTGTGTTATTGTCATGCTGGATTTCAGCACTGGACAGCGAGCAGCTTCTATTACTCCCATCAGCCAGAATCTCCAAGAAGCTTTGCCACAATGTAACACATGTTGACGTCTCATCCTCTCACTACTGTTGTGGTTGCTGCTTGTATTGTACAAACCCCACATCACTGCACTTAAAGAGAATCACCTTATTTTTGTTTTCTTTCATTTTCCGATTGTGTGTTGTTGCATAGCTATTTCTGTATAATTTTGTGTGTGTGTGTGTGTTTAGTTTTCTGCAGCATTGCTGTATGTGACAAAAAGAGATGTTACTGTTCCATATACAAAGAAAAATGTAAAAAAATCGAATTGTTCAGGAGAAACTTTCCAAGGGTGCAGGGAAGGTGGTGTAAAGTGAGATTGGAGGGATTATTCTGATTGCAAATGTTTTGTAAGTGTAGGAGGAATATAATGCCCCCACCCCCCCTACCAGGCACAGGAGATTATAGTGGTGCTAGCTGGCACGTGTGCTTTGTACAATCTATGTTATTGTTATGTAAACAAGTGTGTTTTATGAACTGATGTGTATGTGTGTGCATAGCTGTATATCTATGTGTGTTTATTTGTCCTTTGTATATTTATGTGTTTACTGGGTGCAAATATTAATACAGTATACGTGTGTACATGCCTTTGTATTGTTACACTTATACTCCTTAGTGTGCATCTCTCTTTAATATATTAATGTTTGTGTGTGTTCTGTGTGTTTGTGTGTATTTGTGGCAATTAGTAAATCTGTCGCTGTAAATATATATATATACATCCCATGGGTTCTATCATTGTCATTGTCATTATCTCAGTAATAATAATAATAATAATAATAATAATAATAATAATAATATAACATTCTGAACCAGTTCTTCCTAGAACCAGGAGAAATAATCAACATATTCATTAGATGCATGATGGGGAATGGAATCTGTCAGGAGTCTGTAAAAGGAAGGGAGCATCTCTAATGAGCAGATCTCTGAGGTCCACACAGTCAGAGGGAGCCTGACAGCTATCGAACCGTCCATGAGTCTTGAGGGTACTTAATGCACATTCACTGGGTGATGAACAGAGAGGGGCATGCTGTGTGTGGCATGGGAGGCAATCACCCTGAAATCTGCCTCTTACTATTTTTACAATCGTGGTGGAAATGCAGAATAAATTCATTTTCAGGCACACACTTAAAAAAAATAGAGGATTGTGTTTATGCCATAGATGTATTCAGTACAATGCAAGGTGTTAAAGGGTTAAAAGTTCTAGCAAGTGACACAATTCCCGGCTGCACATGAGTTTTTATTATATTGCTTTTTTGTGTCAGAGATGGCAGTTACTCACAGATATGATGGGTCACTGATGAATCCTCTGCAACAAAAGGAGGGATTTGGGAGACTTGCCATCCTGATAAAATCCTTGGAGTTTGATGGAAACACTTTCAGTAGTTGAGGATGCATTCAGTTAAAGGCATGGGGGATATCTGTTGCCTGACAGAAAACAGAAATTCATCTTTTGGATGTGTGGGAAGAAGTTAGAAGTAGTCATCCCCGGAGATCTGGTTCAGCCATACAAATGTTTGCAACAAAGTAGCCAGAATGAAGTGTTTGTGCCATCTGATACACTGTGTCCCCGGATCAGGCTGAGCTATACACCTGCATCCCTGCACCTAGTGACAGGAGGCTGCTGAGTAGTTTGAGGTTCAGGTCGGGCAGGCAGAAGACATCCCTATAAGCCCTACTGATGCTTGATATTTGTTGAATTGCTTGTCCTCTGTAGAATCCTTCTTCTTGGGAACCTTTGCTCCTGGAGCAGGGATGTCAGAAAGCAGCAGATTGAGCCCCAGACTGATGCTTTGCTTTGATTCCAGAGTGACACTAACAAGGGCTGGTGTGTTCATACAACTGATTGGAGGAGACAAGGATCAGTCTGATGTTCAGACCACTCCCTGAACCAGTATCCTAACCTCCCCTTTATCTCTGTGTCATGCACCCTGCTCACTGGTACAGGTTTCCAGCACCTCCAGCAGCAGCACATCACCTCCCTCCATGGCATCATCTCTTCACTGCCAGAGCTGGATCCAGAGGGGGACAGCCTCAGCTGATCAGGGCTACAGCGCTCACTGTGGCATGATGAGAATTGTAGTCCCCACAGATCGCTCATCCCTGGTTATTTGGGGCAGAATCTGGGGATAGTGGGAATTACAGTTCATGTAGAAATCGGAGCAGATATCTAGCAAGGTATTGCAGAACTGTAGCAGACAACAGCAGAAGTGGCCAAGGCTATACACCATCTCCAGCTTATGGCTGTGTATGATGGGAGTTTGAATGGAGAGAGCCAGGGGCTGCCTGTCAGATGGATTTCTGAGCTTTGTGCATGATGTGTCTGGTGGTGTATAATGATGTATGTAAGCTTGGAATGCTTGACTTAGGTATCACAATGGATAATTGTCTCACACTGTGCAGAGGAATTTCTCTGATATTAGATATTGCAGAGCTGCTCCTATAACTAGTCTTGTCTGTCAGATCCTCTCATGCTTGTTGGGGTTTATGTTTTATGAACAGTTAAGGCTCTGGTGGCTCTTACTCTAATATGTTTCTCAGCTCTGAGTTAGAAGTATGTTTATCTAAAATATTACATTTATTTGATTGGTACACTATCCGCCAATGATCCACATATTTGAAGAAGTGAGACTATCTATCTATCTATCTATCTATCTATCTATCTATCTATATTATTATTATCATTTTTAAAGCGCCAACAGTTTCCACAGTACTTTACAATAACCAATGGGAACGCGATATCCATCTATCATTCCATCATCCATCATCCATCCACCCATCCAACTGTATTGTTGATCCAATAAATATTCGTCCATCCGTCATTCCGTCCATCCTTCCATCCATCCATCCATCCATCTGTCATTCCATCCGTCCGTCCATCCATCCATCTGTATTGTTGATCCAATAAATATTCGTCCATCCGTCATTCTGTCCATCCATCCATCCTTCCATCCATCTGTCATTCCGTCCGTCCGTCCATCCATCCACCCTTCCAACTGTATTGTTGATCCAATAAATATTTAATAAAAAGGATTTGGCATAGATAGATAGATAGATAGATAGATAGATAGATAGACAATTTGCAGGCTGTGAGTTCATGAAAATCTGCACATTTTAATCCAAAACCGCTATCTTTCAACCTTTTTCCAACAGTGTTCTTTAGCTTCTAGAAGATCTTTGTCTAAAGAGATAGAGAGATGGATAAGTAGACCTACAACGCTGCTCCCCACTGCCTATCACCCAGATCACTAACATATGCATTTCACTCCCCCAACCATTGGCATTCTGTAAAAATATAATTCTCTCCTACAGTCCTCTCCTTGTGTTTCTCACTCCTCCATCCATCTAGAATGTAAGTTCCCACCGGAATAGGGCCCTTGATTCCTCCTGTAACGCTTTGTCAAATGTAGTCCTTTCCAAAGTATTGTGACACTGTCTATTTGTTACCCATTGTTCAGCACTGCGGAATATGTTGGTGCTATATAACTTAAGTATAATAATAATAATAGAGAGATATACTTTAATATAGAATGAGAATGAGAACGCCGAACGGGGGGAGTGGTGAGTAGAGCGGCACTTATAAAACTGTATGTATTTTCTTGTTGTTTTTATGTCCTGAAGAAAGCCCTGGATTGGGGCTGAAACGTTGATGTTCTTGGAATAAACTTTTTGCTTATTTATAGTCCTGGAGTGCCGCCTTCTATCCTCAACTTCTGCTTTAATATAGAAAGATATATAATTAGGCAAATGGATCGATAATAGCTGGACAGCTAGATAAATGGATAGAAATATAAAGAGATAGATAGATAGATAGAGCAATAGATAGATAGATAGATAGATAGATAGATAGATAGATAGATAGATAGATATAGATAGATATATGGTGGTGGATGAATGATAGATAAATAGATAGATAGATAGATAGATAGATAGATAGATAGATAGATAGATAGATAGATGGTGGTGGATGAATGATAGATAGATAGATAGATAGATAGATAGATAGATAGATAGATAGATAGATAGATAGATAGATAGATAGATAGATGGTGGTGGATGAATGATAGATAGATAGATGGTGGTGGATGAATGATAGATAGATAGATAGATAGATAGATAGATAGATAGATAGATAGATAGATAGATAGATAGATAGATAGATAGAAGGTGGTGGTGGATGAATGATAGATAGATAGATAGATAGATAGATAGATAGATAGATAGATAGATAGATAGATAGATAGATAGATAGATGGTGGCGGTGGATGAATGATAGATAGATAGATAGATAGATAGATAGATAGATAGATAGATAGATAGATAGATAGATAGAAGATAGATAGATAGATAGATAGATAGATAGGTGG